>AYEL01058616.1:0-26608 GCA_000484575.1 Olivierus martensii
AAAACTGTTTATTTACTGCTATAAGTGCTATTAGTTTCTATTGGTTCTTAGAATGTTCTTTCTGGTACAAGAAGGGATACTATTTGATAATTTTTGCCATTACTATATTGTTTAATAATGGAATGAAATGAAAAAGAAACATGACTTAAATGTAAATTTAAATTGGAATATATTACAACAGTGATATTCCTTGAATTACGTAAAAAAATTGTTTTCTAATAAAAGACACTTTAAAATTTACAAGATGCTATGTCGTTGATTAAGTTTTCTTAACATCAATTCTCAATCATTTGCTAAGAGTGATGCCATTTCAGGCCCTATCACATGTCTACACATAAGATCAATCATATTGAGAGAAAAGGGTTAGATGAGCTGGATCCGGATCACTCATAAATTTTTCAAAAGGTGGGATCCTAATTTGATCCCAGTCCTCTGATTAGAAAGTTGAAAGGACACACACAATCCAGTTTAATTCTCTGAATGTATCTCTTCTTCTTCCTGAATGTATATTACATATTTTAAGAGGGACCTAAATAAGGCTATTCTCTAAAGTTATAGGTCTAGAGACTATGTATATTTGGAAAAGAATATACATTTCCCTGAATGTATATTATATATTTTAAGAGGGAACCTAAATAAGTCTATTCTCTAAAGTTATAGGTCTAGAGACTATGTATATTTGGAAAAGAATATACATTTCTTTCTAAGCATTTCAATCTGATATTTGTTCCTAATGTTAATTATAACAACATTTAAATAATTCAGAACCCAGTTATTTTTGTTCCCAAATATAATCCTTGTAGAGGAATTCATGAATAAATCTACATCAATGTTCTCTTGAAAGAAATAGATATTGGGGATAATGTTTCCAAATCTAATTTTGCTTTTATTGTAATACAATTCATATGAATTATTTGCATTATATTGTAAAAATTATTACAGCATAAGAAAACTCCATTAAAAATTAGCTATTAATAATATTGATTATGTTAGTTTGAATTAAGTGCCAAATCTTATAAGGATACTTTGGATAACCACTTTTAAAGCCCATCACAGGTTGGCTATTACCCATGCTGGGATCAATTAGAAGGTTGAAGGATGGGAATTTAATGAACTGGGCTTGAACCTCTCCTGAAAACCCAGATTCTGCAAGGTAATAAGTGACTGTTTTACCATATAGCCAACTGACTAATATTAATAATATTGATCAGTATGCATTATAGTAGTGTCACAACCATTGCTTCAATACTAGCATATAAAACTTCAGTTTTAAAAATATATTATTATAAAAATGATTATGGCATTACAATATATTTTACAAATCATTTTCATATTAAATTATAAAAGTGATTTTTCAAATAAAATTAAGTTTATGTAGAATAGAGAGTTCTTGTACTAATAATTAAACTATAATATTCAATTCAATATTTCATTAAAATATGATAATATACCATCCAATTATATAATGAGAATAAATTTATTTCAATAATTAGCACTAATTATAAAAGCACAATTTTAAAAGGCAATTTTCTAAATAAATGTTCTTAATAAGTTGGTTGGTGGATGTGCAGAAACATGCTAGACTTCCATTTGGAGGAACTATAATAAAATCAAAATCCCTAATTTCTAGATTTTTCAGGGGATCCAGCATGGTTCATTGATCACCATCCTTCATCTATTGGTCATCCAACCAGTGACTTATGTGTTCTGAAATAGATCAACCATTTAGTAATATCTGATTAGCAACTGATTTAAAATCTAGAAAGTATAAAAGTCCTAATCAAATTAATACTTATAACTGTTTAGAAATTTCATAAAAATACTCTTTACAAGAAAACATTAATTCACTAAAAAAATTAACAAAAAATGAAGACATAATATGCTATTGAATGTTTTAATACACACAAAAAAATCCAAACTGTGCTAGCATAAAATATAAATTAGATGAAAAAAATGCCAATTTGTAATATTCATCAAAAATTTACTAATAAGATTTAGGAGATGCTTGCAAGCCAGCATGTAGATAATCATATTTAAATTCTTTAATAAAATCACATTTTATATTCAAATTTGACAAGGTACATTATATGATTTAATATTTGGAAGAAAGAAAAATTATATTCACTAAATATTTTTAAAATTTGAAATATTTTATATATATATAAAACAGATATGTATGGTACTGATATCATTGGCAAGTTTTACATCTTCTTTGCATCAAAAGATGCACATTAAAATGAATTTGAAATTTTAGTTTATTAGATGATATTTGTAAATGCAAGGGCAGAATACAAAAATTGAATTTTTGATATAAATTACATTTGTTCACAAAACTAGTGTCTATTATAACCTGTTTTATCAGAGCCTATAAACTGGAGTATATCTACATACAATTTAAAATATTTAGCTGGAGAAATACATTTTTTTAAGACTCAGAATAAAAATGAGGCATTATGACATCAGTATATCAATTTAAAGATCTCTAATTCAATTCTGTATTAAGGTATATTTTTCTCTATTTAAACATTTTTAATTTTAATGAAAGAGAAAGAGAGCATATTCGGTGATACCAAATTCTTTAATTGTAACAAATTATAATAATATATGATTAAAGAATTTGAATCTATTTAAGAAATCACAGTTTAAAAAACACTTCCAATCATGAACCTATAAGGCTGAATATCTATAAAATAGATTAAATGGCTACCTAAGATAATAGTAGTAATAACCATATTCAAAATGTATTTCTGATTATAGCAACTAATGATGTAATCTTTAATTATGTAATTAAATTTTATTAATTTTTTAATCATTAAGACAGTTATTCTCATTGAGAGTTCTAATGAATCTTTCAAGAGTTTTGAAAATGATCATTCATTTATAATTTATCACACTCAAATAAAAAAAAAATTAGCATAAAAAATTATTTTGTTAGAACATTTATCATTAGTTTATCATTCAAATTTTATATTTAAAAAGAGATTTTTTTTTAACTATGACATCTAAATCATTTGAAATGACACATGTTTTACTTTCAGTTTGCATTTATCATTCTACAAATTAATAACGAACAAGCCAAACTTCCCCTGGCGGATAAAGTTTTAAGTTGAACAGGTCAATTAGCATTTATCATTCAAATTTTATATTTAAAAAGAGATTTTTTTTAACTATGACATCTAAATCATTTGAAATGACACATGTTTTACTTTCAGTTTTTAAGCAGTTTTTTCTTCTAGCTTTTATGAAGTTAAATTCTTTTATTTTAATTTTATTTAAGCCACTTTGTTTTATTAGTTTTTCCTTAGTTTTAAAATAATTTTTTTTTTGTGTTTTAATTATAATATATATTTTATTTATGAATTTTAATTTTGTAATGCATATCTTTTCATTCTTTTTGTAATTAAATATAATTGCTTGGTTCTGAAAATATTTGATATATTTCTATTTTCATTTTAGAAAACTTGGTTCTATTTGGCCAGTTTTATTTAGTTTTATAATAAATGAATCAAAAATCGTCCTATTAAACTGTTAGAGTTCATATTCATTTGTTTTGATTATTATAAGAATTATAATTTCAATTATCAAATTAATAATAAATTTCATTTATTACTAAATTTATAATTTAAATTTAAAATACTTACACATGTTGAATTTCTTCAGATGCATTTTCAATAATCATGCTGTTTTTATCATCAAGAGTTTCTTGAATTTCATTAGCTATCTCTTCCATTGCATTCAGATTAAAATGTTTATCTGCAATGAATGTTGTAAGTTAATTATAATAATTTAAAACAAATTAATTGTACAAATGTAATTAGACAATATTTAAAAAAGGAATCAACTTTCAATTTTCTATTTTTTTTTTAATTTTTTTATATTATAAAGTCTATTAAATGGATCAACTTTCAATTTTCTATTTTTTTTTTTAATTTTTTTATATTATAAAGTCTATTAACTTTCAATGAAAGTGCTCTTGTTTTTAATAAAATTATAACAGTTAAGCCCTGTTATTTTCATATTTGTTCTTTATGGATATAACTATTTGATAATAAATACAGATAGAAAACAAACATATTAGAAAAGTGCAAAAATTTATTGTTAATCATTTTCCTGTTAAAAGCAGAAAAATGAATACAGATGGCCTGACTTATAAACTTTTGTTATTTGCTTTTACTATGCTGTATATATGCAGAGTTGCCCTTGCCAAATAAATAAACCTAAAAAGATTTGAAAGCAGAAAAATGAATACCGATGGCCTGACTTATAAACCTTTGTTATTTGCTTTTTACTATGCTGTATATATGCAGAGTTGCCCTTGCCAAATAAATAAACCTAAAAAGATTATTTCACAATATGCTTTAACAAGTAAATATAAAATACAAATTTTATAACTTTAGATAAATAAAGCTGATTATTTAAAAAACAAGATGCTAATAAGAACATTTCTGTATAATTGCCCTAAGTGTTTAGGTCAAAAATGAAATGCTATATTATCATAAATTAACTAATAAAGTCTAATCAAATCCTAACTGATTTATATCAGGAGCATCAAACTCTGTTCTTTTTTATAGAGGGTCACATTAAAGGACAAAGCAATGTTGAGAAGGCCACATTTAAACATTCAAATCAATTGCAATCCCAATTATTTACATTGTACAAGAATAGTTACACTATATATTAATATAAATAGTTGGTGGTATTTTATTAAAAAATTTATTTATTTTTCAGTTACATGAAATAAAATTAAATAATAAAAAATAAAAATTTAAAATTAAACAATTGTTCTAAAATGGGATGACTAACATTTTTCTCATAAAAATTTAAATTAAATATGTTACAATCATTTTCACTTTACATATGATAAAAGATAAGTTGAAAATATAAACATTTTATTCAAAGACAATAAGGTATTGTAAAATCAAGATATCCCATTTTAAAAACCTAGTGTCATATTACTGTGACTTCACAGAGAAAGCAATTTAATGACTTCTCAAAAAAATAAAATGCAAAATCCTTTAGCAATCAAAAACTTTAATGAGAAATGTTTACAATGCACTTGGCACCTATCTCAGCTGCTACTTGAGGAAGGCGCCAAGTGCATTGTCAATGTTTCTGATTAAAGTTTTTGACTGCTAAAGGGCTTTGCATTTTACTTTTTTATTTTTGTTTTGTGCAGTCTTGTGGAACTTTTATTACGATTTCTCTCCAGATTAAACATTTTAAAACATTAAAATAAATAAATTCAATAATATATACTATAGTATAATAGTATACAATAATTGCTCTTATTATTTGATTTTTAATGTGCAAGCCACTACGTGCCAAACAATTTTTGAATTTAAGTTTAATACAAATAAATAAATGAATCATTGTAAGTTTGTGTTATTTAAAAATTATAAAATTTTTATCAAATACTGGTCTTAAATTTACCTATAATTCTTAAAAATTTGATTCTGATAAGTTCTTTATGAAAATAAATTAAGTGGACATGAAAATTAAAAAAATTCAAAATCATTTGCTTAAAACATATTACTAAATATATGTACTCCTTTACTTACAATACGGTTAACTTCCCAGATCAAAAAAATCATATATCAAAAATGACCAACAATGATAGTAATTTTAGTAGTAATAGCAGACAATGCAAGACTAGTTCATCCAAGTGGTAAAATCATCTGGATTCAATCCCAATACTTCAAGATGATAAAAAATCATCCAGAATAAAACCAAGTCAAGGTGGAAAACTGTCCAGAATTATATCCAGATCCTACAAAATGATAAATGATTGTTTTACCATATAGCCATTGGACAACTGTAAATTTTTACTAAAACAGAAAAACTATTACTAGCTAATATGCTCTGAAAATAGACAAGTTTGGAATATCATAAGAACAATTGTAAGATTGGATTATCATAACTTGAATGATCATGAATAGGGAAGAATCTATAATTCACTTTAAAAAAATAAAAATGCAAATATTTTCTAACATAATGACAAAATATCATCATAGAATAAATTTGTATTTAAGAGATATTTACAAATATTATATAAAGATATACAGATATATATATGGAATAAGATAATATAGTAAACATTACATTAGATATTATATATAGCATAAAACAAATTATATAAAATGTAATTGCATTAGAGATTAATTCTCATTTAGAATAATATGCAATCATTTTTTACTATTATTAAATAGCCTTATCAGAACTGCAAAAGTTTTTGAAAGACATAATAATATGATGTACCATTGACATATGACATTTAATATAATTTTGTCTTAATATAAATTTAGTGATACTCATCACCTCACGAAAGATGAAGGAAAACATCATGGAAGTAAGTTGCAGAAATGACAGGATTATGAGGATGAAGCTGGACATAGGGGAAACAATCCCATGCTGTTAGTGCTTATATGCCACAGGTTGCTTATGCTTATGCACTTATTAAATTTATTATTAGTCTGACACTATTTGTGAAGAGAATAAGCAAAAAAAATAAAACAATCAATTACTTATATTAAATTGGTAATAAAACTTCTGAATAATGGAATTACAAAACAATTTGAAGGTCTAGTATGCAAGAAAAATTTATTAGCCTAAGAATTAGAAATTTTAAAGTATTATATAGAGCAAGATACACTTATTATTTTAAACAAATTATAGTAGATTAATTTATTGATAATAAAATAATTTCTTCATAAAAGTTAAAATTATTTTCATAAATTGAAAAAAAAGATACAAATTAATATAATTCAATAATATGAAAATTTATAAAACAAGTGTTTGTAAATAAGAAATCTTTATTCCTTTTATAGTTTTTAAATAAAATTACATCTGGATATATTAGCTCTGATTCAGTCATTGTTCAGTCATGATTCAGTCATGTTATTTAAATTATTTCATAGCAACATAAAAAAATCCATATTGCAAATGCTAGTAACCCTTGAGTAACAAACAAACCATCCATTTCATTTAAAAATTTCAAAAAACTCTTCAAGAATTTTAAACATTATGATAGCAAAATGCTCTAGCAACAAATTATAACATAAAACTATGTATATAATTAATCAATATATTATGGCAATATTCAGTGGCTATCAGAGAGAGGGGCAAAAGGGATGGTTATCCTGGGCTCATGACTTTAGGGGTCTCAATTTATAACTCAATATGTTAGAAAAAAATATATTTGTATATTTTTATACTGTTAGATCTTCAGTGTTTGTCAAAATTTGAAATTCTCTATCAATGTTTTTGCTTTTCTTGTAAAGTATACTTACCATTTATTTTGTGAATTTTGTCTTTTTTTTGAAGACCTCAGAAATATTAGTTGCCTTGGGCTTTGCATTTTCTCTGAAATTCCCTGACAGTATTTCAAGATGGCAGAAAGTAACCAAAAACATCTTTATAACAACTTTTTCTTCAAATCTATGAATTAAGAAACTAATAATTGGTCTAATCATGAAATATATTACAAAATACAGTACAGGAAGTTCTCAACATTATGGATTACTTTGTTCCTAGAGTACACTCCTAAAGTAAAAACTCAAAGCAAGAATCAATTTCCCATATATATAATATTAAAAACATAAATTCTGTTCTCAACACTGAAATTTGACCATAACAAAATTACGAGGGGTGATCAAAAAGTAAGGTCACAAAGCCTGCAGTGAAACGTGTACATTTTATTTCATACAACCAATACAGCCAACTGAGGTACATACATTAGGTTATTTTTTGGCATAGTCTCCATATTGGTTTAGGATTATTTTTCGACATAATCTCCATATCAGTTTAGGCACTTGTTGCTTTGTGGGATGAGTTTGAATATTCCCTCCTGGTAAAAATCCTGTCCTTGCGTGTTCAGCCACGTTGTCGCGAAGTGTTTCACCTCTTCGTCTGAAGTGAATCGTCGGTCTCCTAGGTGCTCCTTCAAGTGAGGAAAGAGGTGAAAGTTGCTTGGAGCGAGGTCCGGGCTGTAGAGAGGATGTTCGATGATATCCCAGCGAAACTGCTTCAACACCTTATCTACAGCCCGGACCTCGCTCCAAGCGACTTTCACCTCTTTCTTCACTTGAAAGAGCACCTAGGAGACCGACAATTCGCTTCAGACAAGGAGGTGAAACACTTCGCGACAACTTAGCTGAACACGCAAGGACAGGATTTTTACCAGGAGGGAATATTCAAACTCATCCCATGAAGGAACAGGTGCCTAAACCAATATGGAGACTATGCCAAAAAATAACCTAATGTATGTACATATGCATCAGTTGGCTGTATTGGTTGTATGAAATAAAATGTACACGTTTCACTCAGGCTTTGTAACCTTACTTTTAGATCACCCCTCGTACATAAGGATAAAAAAAATCAATAGTTCATGATTAAATAATTTACTTGTCTAAATAAATGAAGACATGGCCTTTAAAATCAAGCAAATTATACTAATAATATAATTATTTATGTAACATAAATGTTAAAGAATTGTTATTCATCATTATCATTGACAGATAAGTAGATGAGCTTTTATATAGATGAACTACTGCCTGAAACACAGTTCCAGAATAAAAGTTATTTGCTGACAAAAAGATGGTGGCCAGAAAGCATGCTACTTCTGCTCAAAATGATAAACCAAATCCACCATTTTGCAAATGCAAATGCTAGATTTTTCGAATTTTGTAGATGACTGCATTTCTGCTACAAACTCAGTTGTACTATATTGTATAATTATATACATAGTTTTAAACATCTTTAAATGAATGTTTAGCAGTAAATTCGAAACTAGCACAAGACTGCAGAAATTACTTTATTTGACAAATGTTTTTACCTCTTCTTTGGGGTCATCATCATGTCTAATACAGATGTATTAGACATGATGATGACCCAAAGGAGGGTTAAAAATATTTGTCAAATAAAGTAATTTCAGTAGTCTTATGCTAGTTTTGAATTTACTGTTTACAGTAGTGCAGAAACAGAGAGATGCAAAGAAAAATGTTTAGCATTTATTTATTGCAATTAATGATCATAATTTCAATATTTTTGAAATTATGATCATTAATTTAATTAAGTTAATAATTTCAGTTTTTCCCTGGTTTGACGATAATTTCAGATTTCTTTGGCATTTCCTCGGATTGACGCCAAAATTATACAACATGTCAATCACTGCAACGAAGGTTATTTTGCCGAAGCTCTATAAATTCAACACTGAGGAAAATCTGAAATTATCGTCAACACGCAGGAACCAGAAGCACTCTCCTCTGCCTGGAAATGGCTTAACGCTCATATCACGTGACGCATGTTTGTTTATCCGTGATTTAAAAGTCTAACAGCTGAAGATGGTCCTAGAACAGATCGAAAACGTTTCTGTTTAATTCTTGTTTGCTATGCTAAATAGTGCTACATTTGTTTGATTTTGTAAATCCTTACTTATATGGTAAATAGAAATGGATACAAGTTTAATTCAATACAAATCAGATATAATTAGAATATAATTCAAATTATTCACAGTTCTATACATAATAAGTACAAGTTGATTTATACAATCTAAATTTTGTAATTTGCAAAAACTGTGTCAAAGCTCTAGCTACATTTATTTTAATAATAAGTAATCTGAGATTACCATCAATTTCTTTGTTAATAAGTTTTATATTAGAATAATTTACTTTATTGATAAAGTTTATATTCTGCAATTTCCTTAATTATGAATTGTTTATATCTAAAAGAATGTGAAGAATACATGTTATATTCAACATTCTATCAAGACATGATTACATTTTTTAAAGTTTGGAATGAGAAGCAGCAATAAAGATAGGAAAAGCGCAATAAATATGCTGAAATAAACATGTATATATAATTTCAAAGTGGCAATTGATGTAATAAATCCGAAATGTTTCCATATTATTAAATAGACACAACACAATAAAGCTGTATATTTACTAAGTAAATATAAGTTGCAAATAGACTACAAACAAGATAGTTTTCTGGCATGTATAAAATCTGAATATAAGGCACCTTTTATTTTTTTTTAACTTTATTAAACTTGGGTTAATTCAGTATTTCTATTTTATATTTATAATAAAATTTGCATTAATTCTCTACATAATTTTGGATTCAAAAATATAAAACAAAGGAGAAAATTATAAGCTTATATATTTGGATAGGAAACTATTTATTACATAATGAAACATTTGCAATAAATCAAAAGAAAATTAATGATAAAAATGTTCCATTTTTATATATATGAAAGTTATATTAAAAGTGTCAAGAATGTAATTTGAGTGCTACCACTTGCCCATTCATGCTATTAGCATGATATATATATTAAGTACAGATAATCCAATATATTGACCATTTGTACTACAGTCCTTGCTTCACTTGAAATTATATGTTTAAATCACCAATAGAATCAGGAAAAGCCATAAATAATAATAACACAAACAGTTTATCCAATGGGCTAATGGTAACAATCAAATTCTCCAAATCTTTAAAATTCGATGTATTTATTGTATGTTCTTAATTCATCTGAAAGTCAAATTTATGTGTATTTATTACGTATCACCTAAGGTAAAATGATACGGTAAATCTCATCAAGTACTGTATTTAAATAAAATAAACAATTTAATATTTTGAGAATATTAAATTACTACTACTACTTTACTTGGTTGTGTAATTTAATTCACATGGCTTATCATACTGTAAATAATTATCTAATGCAACATTCCAGAATACTTTTAAACATTTTATCATTCAGTATTTCACTTCTTAATAAGCAGGATTACTACTCAAGCCCATTCGTTTGACAGATTTCCATTCGAACATAAAACCTTTATTACAAGAATTTCTTAAATTCTTACCCATACTATTTCCAATTTTCAATATATCTTTTAAATGTTTCGTTGCTTCAGTTGCATTAACAATAAATTCTTTACTCATATCAAAAAAAAGCAATTATTTAAAATAATAAAACAAAATTCCCTCTATATTTCTTAACGCATGTTTCGCTCCATTTCTAAATTGATTGCAACGCCATCTATTATACTTTTTGTTTCTTTATTTATATATTCCGTATTTTTTTCAATTACAGTACAGTACTTTATAAATATGGTAGTATAAATTAGATTATATTAAATTTTGTAACTATGATATTTTTATATACACTCAGCCCTCGATTTACACGGTAGATACGTTCCTGGAAAAATCGTACAAATTGAAACCGTGTAAAACGAGACGCAGAATTCATACAAAATAGAAGGATATGTTCAATTAAACTGTAAACCGTGTAAAACGATTTAAAGAAGATAATGAAAAGTCGAGGATATGTTCTTTATAACCGTGTAAAATGAGATTAGGATTAAAGAGAAAAAAAAGGGATTGATTCATTAATTTTTAGACACAATTTAATGCTTATACTTTTTCAATTTATTTTTGAAAATGAAAACATAAACATTAATTTACATCGAATACGGTATAAAAAAATTAACAATATTCCGTACAAATAAAAACAATAAAAGCATTCAAACATAAATAGGCAAGCTGCAAGCCTGAGTTGAGTTTAGTTAAACTGCGAGACTTGGACAGTAAAAGTTAATAGTGAGCGATAACTTGTGAAAGCGAAAGTGTAGTAAGAACTGTGAGTTATTCTGAATTAAAGACATAAATTAGTGTTGTATGAGATAATTATCGGATTTTGTATTGAATTTAGTTATAGTGAAACAAGATTATTTTGTTTTGTGTGAATAAATTGGACTATACGAAATATTGCTGTATTCACTCTTTATTAATCTCTACGAACTGGTAAACCCACAAAACGTTATAATATGATACTCTTTTAATTTATAAATGGCATAATGCAAAACAATCAAAATAAAATCCAAAAAAATTTTTTTTGTTTTCATTTAAAAACCGTGTAAAAGCGAAACCGTGTAAAGTGACTGCCGTGCAAATCGAGGGATAGGTATATTTTATATCCATAAGTTAGAAATCTTTCACAATCATAAACAATAAATATTAACCAAAGAAGATAATTATTGAATACAGTAAGACCCTATTTAACGCGGGTATACGTTCCAAGGAAACAAAGCGCTAAATGAAACAGTGTTAAACGAGGTCATTTTAATACGTAAATAATGAGAATAGGTGAAACAGGACAGTGAATAAAAAATATAGTATATAGGAGTTTTTAATTTTATTTTGTAACATGTATTACTACTATTGTATTACAATAATTTAATTATAGACAATTTTTTTAATTGCTAATATCGATTTATATTCATAAATCATTCATGAAAAGATTCTTAAAATTAGAAAATAAAAAGTTTTGAGAACAAAAAGCAGTAATCAGATTCAGTAAACTATAAATAACGCAAAAATATTGATAAAAGAAAAACATTTTAACTTCAAGGAACTATAATTTAAAGTGGCAGCATTCGGGTTAAAACTAAAATGGGATAATTGTTATTTTTATTAGTTGTAAATTGATGACCGACCATATATATGAACTCTGACCGCAGCAGACTTTCATATGTTCACTGCACTGATACCAAACGCACTGTTGGGCTGGATTCACACTGGCCTTGTGACTGCGATCACGATTACGACCACGACCGTTGCTATAGAAACAATCCCATCAGGCTTGGCTTACGCTATTCATCGCAGTAGTGAAGCGAGGCCTGATGGGATTGTTCTATAGCAACGGTCGCGGTCGTGGTTGCGATCGCAGTCGCAAGGTCAGTGTGAATCCAGCCTAAGGGTACGGCCAGGCTGGTAAGCGACAGAGCGAGTTTTTTGTAGCTGGCAACAAAAGTCAATTTCAAACATACAGGTTTTCGTTGAACTGGCCAGACTGACGTAAAGCCATTGCGACCAATCGCTAAGCGCTTGAACGACTCGCTCAGAATTCAAACGGGTTTGATTTTGCGCAACAAACAGAGGCGACAAGTCTGTTCTTGTGGAACTTAAGTAATGAATTCCAGCAGCATTAATAGAGAACTTTTGATTTCAGAAGTTCAAAGCAGACCAGTATTATGGCAAGGCACGCACAAAAATTTTAAAAATAGAATTATTACCGATAAATTGTGGGAGGAAGTGGGAAATGCTTATGGTATATCTGATAAGTACAGTAACTTGTAAATTTATAAAATTCATGTTTTAAATAAATTAATGGATGTTTGCGTAGAAGGATTGATGAAAATCATCATCCGAAAGAAGAAAGAATAGCATTATGGCCAGGATGTCGCCGCGTATCAGTATGGCCAGGATGTCGCCAGCTACTAATCTCTCTGTCGCTACGCGCTTTATGTTTTAAATAAATTAATGGATGTTTGCGTAGAAGGATTGATGAAAATCATCATCCGAAAGAAGAAAGAATAGCATTATGGCGACTGAAGTCGAGCAAACCGCGTATCAGTATGGCCAGGATGTCGCCAGCTACTAATCTCTCTGTCGCTACGCGCTTACCAGCCTAGCCGTACCCTTAGACGGCATAGGAGAATCAATGCAACAAATTCCTGCGATTTCCGAATTATGTAAGAATAACGGTTTGAAAAACCACACCAAAGTGAAACAATAAAAATATAGAATTCGAAAAAAATTGCGTTATATTGAAACAGCATTAAATGGAGCACGTTAAGCGGGGTCTTACTGTAGTTTTTTAATCAAATATCTTTTTGATTTGTTTTTATTTTATAATTTTTTCAATTACTGTCCGTCCAGCTTAGCCGCGATCATCGACTCAAGTATGCGTGTGCTAACTGAACGAATCCAGTGGCAAAATAGGGATAACAGCTGGATGTTTTCAAATGCAAGATAACTGAAGTTGAATGGAAGTTTATTGTAATATCGAATGTTTAAATGATTAGTTTCGATGTTGGAAATAGTATATTTAACAGAACTTAATATAATATTAATTCAATAATTTTTATTTAATAAAATACGCTCCCTTTCGCGTTTGGACTCATCCATCTTAGCTATGCGCGGCTTTCGTGGACGGACAATATTTAAATAAATAATTCCCATTAATTCTGCTTCACTATATATTTTGAATTTTCTGTAATTTAAATGAACATATATACTGTAGTATATAGGTATCCCTCCTATAACACTGTAGATAGGTTCCTGAAAAACATCGTGTTGTGTGAATTCGTATTATATGAGACCCAGAGCCAATACAAAAAAAGGAGAGTTACGTTCCAAAACCAATTCAAAACAAAAAACTTGGTACGACTGGAGAAAAAATCCCAGCGGAATTTACCGGAATTTCGACCCCCACTTTTAAGAGTTACGTTCCAAAACCAATTCAAAACAAAAAACTTGGTACGAATGGAGAAAAAATCCCAGCGGAATTTACCGGAATTTCGACCCCCACTTTATCTTACCCCCTAATTAAGGGCTCCTGAGTTCATTGGTGAGGGTCCCATGAGGGGCAAAGGCCCCATTCTCAAGTTATGGGGCCCCAAAGTTGGGGCTCGGAATTACGTTTTTATTAGGGGGTAAGATAGAGGGGGGTCGAAATTCCGGTAAATTCCGCTGGGATTTTTTCTCCAGTCGTACCAAAAACTTTCTTTATTTCCACATAAGAAACTTAATATTTATTAAGAATATTAATAACACGAAACATAAATTAAGAAAAAATATATACGTAAATCCTTAAAAAAACAACATACGTAAAACTAAAGGAAAAAAAATATACAGCCTATATAATAATTATATCTTTCTTACCACTGTTTCGTTAAAACGAGAACGTTTTTTTTTCTTTAACAATATCAACTTCATTTTCTGAACTTTCTCATGCATCTAAAGTTGGTATATCTTCTGCTCCCTTTACAAAATTTGTAATCTAACCCGCCACATCCCGCTAGAAAACAATCGTTCCTTAACATATACCTAAAAAGATTTATGAATAAAAAAGTTTTTCTGCTCTCACATTTCTCTATCGAATAATAAAAACTTATTTTTTATCCAAGAACTGAACGTTGGGAACACAAAATACTCAAGGGTCGCCAATTAACTCAATTTCAAATCGAAATCGAAAATAGAATGCGCATTGTCCCTCTCATGGCAAACTAGCGAAATTGTATTTATGACTAATTTTAGCAAAGTATTTTTCAATGATTGCATTTTATGTATGTATTGTGTGTCCCTAGTATGGATTTATAGAAATTAATGAAAATGTTTTGTGTTGTAGGAGAGTAAACGTAATTTTCTAAATGTGTTAAATAAGAACCGTGTTGTAGAAGTACCATGTTATATGAGGGTTTCCGCAATTTTCAAATCGTGTTAGAGCGAAACTGTGTTATAGCAGGGTTAAAAATCATAACTTGAAATGATATAAGGAAAACGGAAAGTGAAAACAATCAGCTACTAGATCCGGATGTGTATGTTCTACGCAAAACGTATTAATCAAATGTAATCTCATACACTTATGATGCTATCACTGGACTTTGGATGTTGAAACATGGCTAAACCATGGGCTAAACGGAAAGTTAATGCCTTGAATTTAGAACAATGAATAAAAATGATTGAAGACAGAAAGAAAGGTCTTTCTGAACGAGCATTAGCATAAAAATTTAACGTGGGGAAAACACAGATCCACAAAATATTGTCTCAAAAAGAAATTCTGACTAAATGGAGAAATAACGAAAATCGCAACCTTAGAGCGAATGACAGCCTGCAAGAAACATGTTGAAGAATTAAACTTGCATCAACAATAGAAAATAATGAAAAATTCTGGTCTCAATTAAACGACATCGAATATTGTTTTGCCGTAGAAATTATAAAAAATAAAAGGGGATGCGACAAAGCACTACTGATAGTTTTTTCCATGCTAATTAAATATGTTGTGTTTTTGAATAAATGATAAACTCTCTTATAAACTGTAACAAAAATATACGTTTCGATTTTATTAAAGTATTTTATTTCATTTAAACACGCTGTATTATAATAAACCTGTATAAGACGACCACCTGTATAAATGACCAGTTTTGATTAGAACAGGAGGTGGTCGTCTTATACAGGTTCACGGTCATGACCGTGAGCTACTTTTTCACCGGAGCGATATAGAGATCTACCGATATCCAGGGAATAAAAGTACAAAAATACCAATATCGTCTATGTAATTCAAACTTTATTAAGTAAAATAAATAATTCTTCATAACATGAAAACATTCATTGAATACATGGATACATAAACAATGTATATGTTACTCATTTATTAAAATTTTAATGCGATATTTGGCATTGTGTAGATTTTGCAATTGATTCAAAACTTGCATTATATGACGAAAGAGATAACTTTAAAATTTTTACCAACATATTTTGTTGTGAATGTAAGTTCGATTCTAAATCTATAATTTTTGCTCTGCTTATTTCAGAGTCTTTCGTATATTAATTTTCATAATTGAGAGCATTGTTTGAAAATGTCTTTCGATATTTCCCTTTCTTGGAATTAGCAACAACTTAATTAAATATTAGACAAGAATGCATTTGCATTAACCATGGAGAAAAGAATTCATGTGCCCATTCATCATGGTAATGATAGGTTTTAATTTTCTTTTCTACGCTCATAATTATGGTTAAAAGAAAAATAAATAAATAATTGAAGAATATTTTTTAATAAATTTATATCTGTGCTGATAGGTTCAACTATTCTGGCAGGATTCTTGAAAAAACTATAGATATGAGATTTGGGAATTAAACCAAGATTTTCTAGATGGAAGTAAATTATTTTTAATTGGCTATCCAACCGATCGCACTGTGCAGTCAGCACAATTATGTGAGATGAAGTTCGACAGATCCAGTGCTGTGGCTGATATACAAGTATGTGCAAGGCGTGCATTACACACGGGCGGCCAAACTTAATGCCGCAGAAATATAAAACAAGTATAAAGTAAAATTAAAAACAAATAAAACGAAATAAGAGGAAAAAGGAAACTTATTTCCCTAATATGTAAATTTGAAAATTCTATTCATTTGAAAAAGATAAATTAAAAATAAAAATCAATTCTAATGTCAATTTACGAAATAACTAAACTGAATTAATATTTTACACGAAGGCAAATATTAGAATCATGCAAAGATCTTCATCTGAAATTAACTGATGTGCAAAGAAAAGAGTCCAATATTGATGGACATGATGCATTTCATGAAATTTTATCAGTAATGGCACACATAAAAGCAGGAAACATTATTTCACATCCATATAACGTGCTTCAATATAATTTTAAAAACAATCTTCAAAGCAATTCCCTAATTTATTTGTCCCACTTAAGATCATTTTAGCCACAAAGTAGTATGTATAGGGGAAAGTGGGGTAAAACCGGGTGGCTAATGTTTGTCAATGTTGTGACGATAAGTTAGATTATCAAAATTAACAAAAACCGTACATATTGTTGCTTAGAAATTTTTAAATATAATTACACTATGAAAAAACACATGATAATCACTTTTGATTTTAATATAAAGTTTTAAATCAATTAAAGGAGATAACCTAGTTTTACCCCACTGGCGGGGTAAAACCGGATATATATAATAATGAGTATGAAATCTTCCAAACTCGTGAAAATAATTGTCAAAACTCATTTATTTTTATTAATTGTTGCTAAGGGTATTTAAATATTACTTTTTACTTAAAACTGTTACCATTTATTATCTATAAATTAATACTTTAAGCTAAAAGTTATTATTAAATCTTGTAACTTGTTAACTTATTATTCAAACATTACAAAAAATAAGTTTCAGCAATTCGCTGTCAAATGGCGGTGTCAAGTAAGGAGAAATAATTTTACCCGGTTTCACCCAACCACCCGGTTTTACTCTACTTTCCCCTACTACTCTGTGGTTTTAACTCTGCCCGTTTCTGAAGCATCTGGCGAACATTCTTTTTCCATATTGAAGATAATCAAAATCTATTTAAGAGTAATAATGCAAAAAGAACGCCTAGCAAATTTATCAATTATGGCAGTGTTTTTCAGCCTTTTTCATTGAGTGGCACCCCTGATTGAAAAATAAAAAATCGTGGCACCCTTGACCAGCGGTGGATCTATAATCTGAATGAATAAGGGGGGCTAATGGGCCAGATGAATTTTTGCGAAAACAAATATTACGTGTAATGCTGGGGTGGGGTCTTCTTCCCCGGGGAAGAAAAATTTTTTAAATTGATAGTTTGAAGTAGCATTTTAATGCAAAACAAGCGTTTTTACGTGTTCAAAATCAAAATTTAAGTCAATTGAATTTTGTCGAAATACCTACATGTAAAATAATAGTCTCGCTATTGTTTTTTAAATCTAGTTTTATTATCAAATATATAAATTTCCAAGAAAATGCCTAAACTTTGCGACACCCCAATTGAAAAACACTGAATTATGGTGATAAAGCATAAAGTATTGGATGAAAGTGATTTACACGATCTTATATCGGAATTTGCTCTTAAAGCAACGCCAAACTTATTTCTTGTAAATTGTTGTGCTTTCCTATTAATATGTTATTTTTCAAAATATTAAATTATTTGTTATCTAATTAGATATTTAATTTTTGTATGTAGTGATATTTGAAGTTTATTTAATATTATAGTTACATACAAGGAAAATTTTGTAATTTTATTACAATTTCCAAGATGTTCTTCATTTATGTTATAGCCACGGTCTATAAATATACAGTATATTTATAGACTATGGTTATAGCTGTCACATATTGTATTATTATCGATGTTATGACTGTTATGTATTATTACTGATAAAATGATAAATAAAATTTTTTAAAGTTGTACAATTATGACTATAGTTGCCCACCGACGGCCGAATTTCTTGTCACGGCGCTTGACAGTCTCATGAAATATTTCCAAGGAACGGGATCAGTATTCGATTTTGTATTTAATTTCCTCCAGTTGGAATTCTAGCATATTTCTATGCACAGATTAGTTTCTATGCGGCTTCTCAGCGACTTAGGGAAGATGTCATGCTGATAAATTGTCCTTGTTTTAATCTATTTTCCAAAGGAGAGTGAAGTTTATAAGATCACTATGCTGTCGTTTTGTATTGTTCCACACTAATAAATTTTTAATTACTCATTAATTATTAGGTTTTTATGAAATGTGATAGCTATAGCCTGCCAATAAACATCAATAATGTTGCATCTTTTAACATTTTTGATTATATCATTTAATTAAAAAAAGTACATTGAAATTTTAAATATATTTTTGTAATATATCTTGAACTAATCATCAGATTTTCATGAAATTTAGCAGAAAAGCCAATCCGTAGATGACTCTATTTAAATTATTCTTTTTTCAACCATTTAAAAATGACGAGCGTTGAAACTTCGAAAGTTTCTGCTTCCATAACTGCCAAGATGATCTAACAGGCGGCCGCGATAGAAACGTGCTATGCTTCCATCCTAGAATCCGGAATTTCTTGAGTCCGGCACCTCTAGATTTTTTCAGGATGAGTCCGGGACCGGTCCATTGAACCCCATCCTCCAATGCCCCGCCACTTAGTGCTCACAAAGTAAAAAGTAAAGATGTTAAATTTCATAGAAAAAACAGGTTAAGATGATACAATTTCTGGGATAAATGTAGAATTTTTTATACAAATGAAAAAATTTTTATATCAAATTAAATACAGTAATGCCCCGAAGTTACGCGATAGGTGGGTCCGACGAAAATCGCGTAAATCGGGGTACAACTTTGCATATAAATACATATAAATTTGGTTTAATTGGGATAAGGACTAACAAACAAAAACACTAGAAGAAAAATATTTAATAAAATTGCAGTTCTTTATACATTTTAATAGAATTTTTTGGATTTAGAGATTAAATTTTGCTACAACTAAATACAAAATATGCATACAAAAGTTTTAATACCTCTAGTTTTCTGAGAAAAAAGACAAACAGCTTATATTTGTTTCAGCTGTCAAAAACAATTTGTTTCAAAAATATATTCAGAGTATAAGTAATTCTATATAATTTTGTAATTTCATTTAAATTTGTTTTGTTTCATTTACATGTTAATCATTATCAAATAATAATAATTTTGCAATAATAACAATCTGTGATAAAATTTCTTTCACTGTATATAGTATTATTATAGTATATCAAAAGTTTTTTATATACAAGTGTTTCTTATTCCAATTTTTATAATTGCATAATCAATATTATATATCAAAAAATATTTCATGGTTTAAAATTAAAACTAATTTAATAAACACAAAGCATACACAATGACACATTAATCTTTATATTGTAAAATTGGAAAGCTAATACAGTACAGTACTAAATATTAATCATGATAATATTACTACATTAGAACTCTGATATTACATCATTTTTAAAATATGTCTAATAATTATTTTTGCAATGTAAAATTCAAATAATAAATCCATATATTGTTATTGTTGTTATATATGAAAGTCATTTATACTATAGTTCATTATTTTGGCATTAGGCTACACAATAGATATTTTTACATTTCATTTTTCTGATAAAATCTTTTGAATACTTGCATAAAACATTACAAACAGAATAATTTATTCTTAAGTAATAACAAATTATAAATAATTTGATGCTAACTTCCCAGATTTGTTGTTAATATTGCATTATATTATACTAAAACATTTAAAATCATCAAATAAAATTTTTAGAATCCTTAGTTTATTTCTGCAGCTCACATTTATGACAAAATTCCATAAATCAACCAAAAAATAAACAATGACAAATATTGAAACTGGTATTTGAATGGCATCCATTTTTTCATGTCAGTTTTCCCTTTATAGCTGTTATTTTTGTGCATTTTTGTTATTTAGAGAAAAATTACATATACAAGTGTAAAATCACAAATGGAACTTTCAAGATACAACGTTATATATTAGAGACGGCCAAACTGCGGCTCTTTGGTACTTTCAATGTGGCTCCATACCATGAAAATCAATGGTAAATATGAAGCAAATACTTATTCAAGTTAAACAAATTACAGATATATTATTTTTTTATCTATTGTAAAAAGTAGTATCTATACAAAATAAATGCATCTGAAATAAACAATTTTTGAAATCATTATTAAGATTACCAGAAAACTGATGCCATTCTCACTCATCCAGAAATAAAATGCAGCTCTCGAGTATTTGAGATTCTCCTATGTGGCTTGTAGTGACATGAAGTTTGGCCACCTATTAAATACTTACGAATTTTTAAGCATTATATACAGTATTCATCATGTTGATTATTTTCACGTATTTAGTCCAAAGCAATATATTTCAATGAAGATCTTTTTTTTTTTTTTGTACATGGAAGTGAATATATTTAAAGTGTATATATAATAAAAGTCCAAAAATCTGGATTCTTTTGGTCAGTTCAAATTTTTTAAATTCTCCAGCAATACTTTAAATTCATCATGGAAAGGTATATTACGGTATAATTCAAATTTAAGGAAGAATAAAAAAGAGATGAATAGATAAATTTTACTTTGGTTTATTCATTAACAAATATAGAATGTTTCATTTATCAAAATGAGTATAAATCAAATTGATAACTAGGTCCCTGTAAGCTAGTTTAAATTGTTTTATTTTAAAATGAGTATATTTGTCATTATTACAACTTTTGTTTATCTGTTTCACTGTATGTCAGTGTGCCTGCAATATCACATACAAAAGCAGGGAAATTAACATAATTTGAGTTTTCAAAAAGTTCAGATTCTTGGATGGTCTAAGTTCTAGAATCCAGACTTTTGGACTTTTACTATATATTATTATCCATGAAACTTTCAGATGTTATTAATCAGAGCTATACAGACCAGTAGGAAGAAGCAAACCTAATTGAATATTCTATTTCCAAAAATGTAGAATTAATTTAAAGTGATCACTTGCTCACAACAAAACAATTTTTAAAGATATTTTTGTATGTTAAATAAATTTTTGATTTCTTTAAATATAATAAGTACATATATATATAAAAATATTACTGCTAATAAAATAATATTTCAAATTTTTTTTTTTGATATATTCTGCACAATAAAAAGTTTTCAATAATTCATAGTGATTTCATTTGTGCTGAGTTCAAATTATCAAGTTTCTACTCTAATTTGATTATTTAATGGGATAAATTGTCTCATTAGTTACAAGAACTATAATTGAAATATTCTTTTAGTTGTTTGAATTAAATGTTCAGAATATTTTTTTTTTTTTTTTTTTTTAAATTATTTGGATAATCTAATTTTTGTGCTGTGTTTATATTTTCCTATCTCAATTAGGTCTATACCAGAGATATTACAATATGTAGGCCAATGTAACTTTCCGAAATTTTCATAGAAAGCAGTTTTGGAATTATATTTTTGTAATTTTTAAAAAATACGATAGGATGATATGCCATATAAATTTTGGCAAATATAAAAATTAGAAACAAATACCATTTCTCATAAAATTAAAAATAATGATACTTTTATCATCAGAATTTCAAGCACAAAGGCAGGAGCATACTGCTTTTTATTAGCAATGGTTTGATTTTTGATGAGTTTAAAATGTTTTTTTATTTATATAAATAATGTTATCTATCAGTTGATTAAAAATCAATTTAATTCAAATCAAGTTTTTTTCTGGCCTGCTTAGCTTTTTACATTTACTTCAAATGGTCAGCATTCAAAAGCTTCCTATATCAAATCTATACAACTTTGCATTTCAATACATAATCATAATTAATAAATAATTTGTTATTAATTAAATGACATATTTATCATATTTAAAGATAATATACACTATTGCAAAAATATTGACACAGATTTACTGTAAGTGTACAAAGCACTTCTCAATTTTGTTTAGTTACTTATACTCTTATCGGATACATCATAAACACATCTTCATAGACTAACTAAATATAATAGCAAAATTGATCAGATATATCTGTATTTATAAACATCACTCTTTATATTGGCTTCAAATTTGGTTTTCTCACAAGCTCTTGAATGCCCAGTATATTCCTTGATGATGAAATTTTAACCACTTGTATATCTAGCTGAAAGGCATTTGTATACAAAATTTTGCAAATCTCACTATTTTTTAAGGATTGCCTTTTTTACAAGTGTATTTAGTTAACCAAAATGATTCTACAATAATTCATTCTTTTATAATTCCAAGCATTTAGTAAAAAATTTTAAAAATAAAAAAATAATAAGTAAATTTAATAACTAGTTATAAATTTATACATTAAAATTTATTTAGGCAGTTATTATTTGTCTGATTTAAATTTGAGATAATTTATAATAAATTGAATAAATTTCTTGAATAAACATACCATATTAATTTTACATTTGTTTCAAATATTTTATTGAATTTATGAATCAACTGATGTTTTTAATTCTTTTAAAATATTTTCAGCCTTTTCTAAAGTTTGATCATCTTTTATAAAACAAAAACGTATATAGTTTTCAGCTAAATGTTTGTGCTCTTCACAATAAAAGGCACTTGGTGGTATCCCTTGTAATTTTTTAGTCTTTGAAAGCCATTTAACAAATTTATAATCTTTTGTTCCTTCTTCATTTTCTAATAAGATTTTCGAACCAAGTTTTGAAAAATCTGCTATCATAAAATATCCTCCATCTGGAATTGTAGGTACTAAATTAGCAGAAGAAAGAAATTTTGCCATTTTATCACGTTTTTCTTCTAACATATCTGAAAGTTCTTTCCAATAACTATCTGGTGATCCTAATCGTTCAATTTCAGTTTCAAATCCAACAGCTACAGCTTCCTGAATTGGTGTTGCACAAGTATATATACAATTCTGATGTAATAAACATAAAGATTTTATTAAATTTTCAGGACCATAAGCCCATCCTAATTTCCATCCAGTTACGCTAAATGTTTTTCCTGCACTACCAATAGTTATAGTTCTTTCCCACATATCAGGAAGGGTAGCCATACGAACATGTTTGTGTCCTTTATATACTATCCATTCATATACTTCATCCATTACTGCAATTACATTATGCTTTTTACAAAGATCTGCAATCACTTCTAATTCTGGTTTTGAAAATATTTTTCCAAGAGGATTATGAGGGGTGTTTACAATGATCAATTTAGTTTTATTTGTAAATTTCGATTCTAGCTCTTTAATATCTAATACCCAATCGCTACTTGAATTTGGACCTTCAGTTTTGTTACATCTAAGTGGAATAAATACAGGTATTCCTCCAGCAAGTCTCGTCATAGGTTCGTAACAATCAAAAAAAGGTTCTATAATTATAACTTCTTCTCCAGGATTAACTAGCCCCATTATGGTACAATAAATAGCTTCATAGGCACCTACAGTAACCAAAATATTTTTCATTGGATCCAAATTTCTACCAATCAATTGCGAATATAACTTGGAAAGAGCATGAACAAGCCTTGGATGACCAAAACCTCTCGTGTATTGATTTAATAACACATTTGTGCTTGTCGTAGCATCACTCAAAGCTTTGACAACTGCTTCAGGTGCAGCAAAATCAGGAAAACCTTGTCCCAAGTTCACTGGCTTATATTGTAGAGCAAGTTGAATAAATTCAACCCAAACACTTTCTTTAGCACCTTTCAGTCTATCAGCTGAGTAGGAAGACATTTTAATTTCTTTTAAATTATCAGTTAACAAAAATAATCCTTTTCTATACTTAAATTGATTGATAAAATTTCTTAACATTACTTTTCACGAATACGCAAAAAATAATATTCAAACAAGACTAATTGAAAATATTTTGCCTTTTATACCGTTCCAAGGATAATCATAGGTCGAACTTTTTACAAATAGAGGGAGTTGCGCACTTCTACATCATCAAATAAAGTACAGTAAATGAAAACCAAGAAATTTGAAAATTTTATATTATTTTATATCAAAAAGTTTTATTGATCAAGTAAATTTTATAGCAAATGTCAGATATAGCTTTGATTATCCAGTAGTATCATCCATAATATATACGGTATATCGTTGAATAGTACCAACTTCCTTGAGTAGTACTCAGAGTACTGATAGTACCATGGATAGGTAATACCCGTGATAATACCCAAGTTTCTTTTGCTAGTACCCAGTACGAAGGATCTGGCACTCATAGTACTAAGCATGATTGTTTTTGTTAATAGATTTCGTTACTTTCCACTCGGAAATTATTAAGTGGCGGGGCTAAAAAAGTCCTTCCTGATGGGCTTTCCACAAGCTGCCCACCCCTGTGAAGAAGTTACCCAGATTGCGAAGGACGAGAATCGACGGGCCAATCCCGGGTCCCATGATAAATTTTTCAAGGGATGGGACAGGAGAATTGAACCCGGCAGCCAGAGTGGAAAGCTGAAGCATTTCCATGTGATCAATCCGGCCACAAGAAAACGATTAATGCAATATACGGGGTGGACGGAAATGAATTTTCTATTGAAAATTGTTTATAACTTTTTTAATACTTAACCAATTTTCATGAAACAAAAAGCATTTTGTTCTTTACAATGTAGGAATTGTTATGCATTGCTAAAATTCCACATAAGCACCACCATTATTCACTAGTTTTTGTAAACGGTTGGGGATGTTTGCGACAGACTTCTGCAGATACTCCTGCGATACGTTTGCAAGAACTTGGTGAATTCGCTCCTCCAATGCATCAAGAGTTTTTGGCTTTATGCGATAAACTTCCTCTTTCGCCCACCCCAGAGCACAGATTACTAATACAGATGGGACACTTAGCTAAAAACAAGGAAATTTCAGTACCACAGCGCCTCTCAGTTAGTTGATTGTGTATTTTTTCTTGAATGTAAAAATTTTATAATTTTTCAAGACATTAAAAACAATTAAAATATAAAAAATATTTTATAAATTAAAAAAAAATTTTTATTTTTAAAAAAAATATTACTTAGTAATATGATTATCATAAGCAGCTTTCGTTTCTAGTAGCCATCTAACCTAAAATCTCCATATTAGAAACAGAAGAAGAAGAAGAAGAAGAAGTAGCCATCTTGTTTTCTTAAGACGTTTGATCGTAGCTCGTGGATCGAAGTTAACGTTAGAGCTTTCGTTTCTAGTAGCCATCTAACCTAAAACCTCCATATTAGAAACAGAAGAAGAAGAAGAAGAAGAAGTAGCCATTTTGTTTTCTTAAGACGTTTGATCGTAGCTCGTGGATCGAAGTTAACGTTAGTTATTTATAAAAGGTATTTAGTATACCTTGGAAGATTGGCATTTATGAGTCATATCCTCCATATTAACAGGAAGAAGAAGAAGAAGAAGATTGGAATTTATATTATTATACATCGTATTTTCTATTAAGTGAGAGAACTCATCCGCTTAGGCTTATTAAATGTATTGTATATTAGTTATTTTGAAATGTTTTCATTATTATTATTTAATATCATTAATATATTTTTGATATATAACTTGTTTGTACAAATATAAATTTTCGATAAAATTATACTAATATAATATACGTTGTTTTCCGAAGCTTGAAAATAGAATAAATTTATATAAACACACAGGTTTCATTAATGTTTAACAATTCGGAAAGAAATTGTTATCAAATTTGTATTGTAAATATTTCGAATGTATAAAGTCTAAAACACGATTAAAAATCAACGTTTTGTTTTTAAAAGTACATTTAACTTCTTAAAATCGGAAATAA
>AYEL01058621.1:0-26672 GCA_000484575.1 Olivierus martensii
TTTATGAGCGCCATGGATGTATACAGATGCCCTCTATCAGATTCTTCCCTTTTATTATTGCTTAAATAGCCCAATTGGTGGTACTTGCAGTGGCATCTTTTTTTTATGATATCTCACAATCTGTAAGTGATATTAAAAAACTTTCAAAACAAAAGTTGTTTGTTTTTCACAGTTCTATCCAATTATGTCAAAATTGGCATTAGTTTCTATTGGAGATTTCATAGTTGACCCCTTGTGCCCCTACTTCCGATGGGCCCACAAAATTTTTATCATGCCCATTCGATTCTTCAGATATACTTTGGTAATCAAAATTTTTCCCCTACTTCCTATCTCATCACGTTTCCAAGAAAAAAGGGTGGTACGGGTGCTAGAAAACACACTATATATATATATATATCTATTTATTAGATGTCAACATAGCAGGGAGATAAACAGACTCCTATTTCAGTACATTTTTCAAATACAACACAACGTTTATTCAATTAGTCCACTCCCAAAAGTAAGATTGCATACAAAGATTTGATTTTAATATCCTAATTTGGAGGAACCACAAAATTTTTCTGTGGAATTTTGTGGTTCCTTCAAAATTCTATTTATTTCTATTTTTCTGGATCGGAAAATAGCTCCTTTTTATTGTTTGATAATTTGATCTTTTTCAAGTATTTGATTATTTATTACTGTTCAAGCAAAGCTAAAACATATTTTAAAAGAATTATTAGGATTATATTATAATGCTCAAAAATTTGATGATGATCACAGTTTTAATTTTCAATTTTGTATTAATCTGGAATCAAAATGATAGATGTAAAAGTGAATGTAGAAAATTATCAAAGTATATAAATATTATAGGGTGGTTCGGAAAGTAATTTCGTTATTTTCATGAAAATGAATAACAATTTTTTTATAGCATATAAATATTTTATTTAATTACATATTGACCATTTTGGTCCAATACATGTTGCCATCTTTCTGGTAATAGATTTTGGTCCAACACATGTTGCCTTCTTTCTGGTAGTAGCATGATTCCCATCCAACATATGTTGCCATCTTTCTGGTAGTAGCATGATTCCATGCTCAATAGAATTTCTGAACTTTTCTTGCAAAAAAATTGAAACAAGTGATTTTTGACATTCTCATTTAATGCTTGCAAAAACTGAACCAAGTGATTTTTGACATCCTGACCAAGTGTTTTGCCATCTAAAGAATTCTGTAAAGACCAGAATAAGTAGAGTGTTTTGCCATCTAAAGAATTCTGTAAAGACCAGAATAAATAATAATCGCTTTGCTTGCAAAAACTGAATCAAGTGATTTTTGACATCCTCATTTAAACTAAGTGTTCTACCATCTAAAGAATTCTGTAAAGACCGACTGTGTTTTGCCCTCTAAAAAATTCTGTAAAGACTGGAATAAGTAATAATTTGTAAAGAATTCTGTAAAGACCAGAATAAGTAATAATCGGAGGGTGCCAAATATGGTGAATATGATGGGTGTGGTAGCACATCCCATCCAATCCGTAACAGCTTTTGGTGAGTCATCAAATTTGTATGAAGTTTGACATTGTCATGGTGAAACACTATGCCTTTTCTGTTAATCAATTCTGGCTTCTTCTGTTTGATGGAATCACTCAATTTGTCCAGTTGGTAGCAGTACACTTCCAAATTAATTGTGGAATTGTCTGGAAGAAGCTCAAAAAATAATTCCCTTGAAATCCCACCAAACAAAGAGCATCATTTTTTTGATGAATATCAGGTTTCAGAGTGCTTTGAGCCAGTTCATTTCTTCTGCTCCATAATCGCTTGCATTCAACTTTGTTGTAAACAATCTGTTTTTCATCAACACTTTATTATGATTTTTTATGATCCACTTCAGAAAAGGATCATTTTCTTCATGTTTGAGCAGCAAATCATAGATGTCGATGTAATGAAGCAAATCTTTCTTTGAGAATATGTGGAACCCAAATATCAATGTTTCAACTGGTCGTGAATGGTTGAATTCAAAAAATTCAATCTTGCAGCAATTTCTCATGTTGTTATTCAGTGGTTTGCTTCAACCAATGTCTTTATTTTGTCTTCATCAACTTCAACTGGCCTTCCAGAATGTAATGCATCTTTGATATCGAAATTGTCAGAACAAAATTTTGCAAACCAGTTTTGGCACTGGTGTTTTGTTAACACATCTTCTCCAGACACTTCATATAACTTTTTCTTGCTTGAATAGCATTCTTATCTTTTCAGTAATAAAAAAGCAAAACATGCCGAAAATCTTCATTTTATTTTCCATTTTTTATAGGACAACAAAAAAAAAAAGAAAACTGCACAGAATCAAAAAAGTTTTTTTTATAAATATACTTGGCTGTTGACTTATGACCTATGCAACTAAAAACCGTCCGCACTTACCACAAAAAAAATAAATTATAAAGAAATTAATAAATTAATAAGAAATATCCTATAGTTATTGTACATTCAGACAACTGAATGTATAATAACTATGGGAGCATGTGGCAACACAGGCTTCCCACACATGCCAGCTGTGCTTCCCTCTCTCACATACGTTCAGTTGCTTTCAAGCATTTGTTGCACGTGGTGTATTTTATTATGTACTTTTATTAAGTATTAAAATATATGGTCAACATACGACCAGATCGACTTACAACTTGTCAGTCAGAACGGAAGTAGGTCGTAAGTTGACAACCAAGTTTATACCTTGAAATGTCAGCTGTCAAAATTTTTATAATGACAATATAGCTTAGAATGAAATTGGCAGGTAAAAATACAACTAATGCCACTTGTGGGAAAAAACGAAATTACTTTCCAAACAATCCAATATATATTTCATTTAATAATATATCTTGAACTATAGTGTGTGCCTCTTAATGTTATTGAACAAGATTTAGCTGTAACTGGTAATATCAGTACGACAATAAATCATATCTTAAACTATTCTTTGTTTAATACATTAAATGAATGAGCTTATTTTGAAAAATTTATTTTTTAAAATCTGATTTTACTTGCATAGTTTGAGAATTTTTTGAAAAAATATTAAAAATTTCAGAAAAATTTCTTTACAAATATACAATAATTACTAATTTACACACACTATAAGTAAAAGTAAGTATGTTAAAATGAACTTAAAAAGTATAAAGCTTTCCCCTCAACAGGTAAAAGCCTTTGAAAAAATTGCATAATCAATATAATGTAATTTGAATCCAATATTTTAGTACTGAATACTTCGAATTAATGAGGTTTTACTGTAATATGAGAAATTTTTATTTTTTAATTTAAAATTGTATAATTCATAATATTGCAATTACTTATAGAATTCTGCAGATTATAAAAAGCATTTACTGTAGTTGCAGAAATTTCAATCCAACTGAAATGAAAAATATAAGTTTTTTTTAATATTGAATATAATGTAAATTAAAATATGATACACTAATTCATAAACAAAAATTTTTAAATGCCAAATTGTAAATTTTAAAAGAAAAATATATATTATTTAACACACACACACACACACACACATTATTCAACATACAATTACATCTATATAACAATTATGGAATTACTTAGATAGGTTGTTATATTTTCGAAGAACTGAAAAATGTTTGGCTATAATAAATTTGGCTAATTTTCTTAAATTTAATAATACATCTTCATCATTTATTTCTTCTAGCTGTAAAATATGCAAATAGTTGATTATTATATAAATTTGCAGTATATTATAAATAAATTTTAGAAAATATAATTTATTAATGACAATGTTCCTTAAACTAAAGATAACTCTTCACATTATTATATTAAAACAAAAATCAAATTACTCAGAAAACTCAATTCTAGAATAAACAAGTTTTGTTTGTATTATGTAAAATTTTACAAAATATATATATAATAAATTATAATTTTATGTTCCTCGATTCTTCTCTCCAAACTCCTCGATGTTACCCCAATATACGCTTTTCTTTTATTCTCTTTTATATCTTCTAGTGGGACCCTGTATACTCCACTCTCTTCATTTTGCTTCAAGGGGTCTTTGTCGTTTTGTAACGCGTAAATAATGTCACGCTTCTCTTTGCTGCTAACCTCTTCTTATTCTTCCTTGCTATTTTCTTCATTACACCAAGGTTTTTGAGGTGGTATGGTACAGCTAAATAATCTTTGTTTTTCTCCTCTCTTTTTTTGTTTTTTTTTTTTTTCAAAATTTGTCTTTATAATAGCATCATAAGTATAGTTATTTGGTAAAATAATTTTATTACTTGTATATATAATTTTGATTTTAAATTGTTATTATAGTTTGTAAAAGAATTTTTTTGAATTGTTAATAGAACAAACGATGTATAGAACGATGTTTTGGTTTGAAAAGTAATGTAATCTAGAGAACCTGTTGAGGGTGTAGTACACCAAAAACGTTTGTTATAAATAAAGAATTGTGTTAACTAACTGCTTGAAGTGCTGTTAATTGGAATATAACTTATTGGAAGCTATTGAAAATGACCTAAGTCTGACAGTTACAGATTACAGGAAACAATTCAACATTGCCAACTGCATTACCATTGTTAAAAACTGGCTTGATGAAACAAAGCAGTCAACTCAATGCCTGTTAGTCTAAGCTGTGGAAGGAGTGTGTGAATGAATTTGCCCAACAAACTCCCAGAGGTTGAGAAGATAATGGATGTTGCAAAAAGTCTAAGTGGTGAAGGTTTGACAGACAAACCTTCATCACCTAAATATCTACAACTATTGCTCTTATTTTATTATATTTATTTTGGAAAAATTCACATCATAGAATGAAAGACTTCATTAGGTGTCAGAAGATAAGTACATAAATGATTCTGTCTTGGCAGAAATTATACAGAATATTTTTTGATCTAGGTTGTAATTTTTGCAAAAAACAGACTAAAAATTTAGTGATGTCATATCCTATTTTGTGATTTCCATAGAGAAAAACTGTCTAATTTGAAAAACATCTGCTATTTTTTAATAATAAAAATGTTTGTATTGTATTTTTTTTTGTAATAAAGTATTTTATACAGTATAAGCCTTTTGATGAGCACGAAAACCTGTTAAAATTAAAATGTTCTTAGTAAAGAAGGGCTTCTTAAAAGTTATACCTTAGGGCCACAGCTACCTTAAATCTAGCTCTGATTAAAATGATAAAAATATAATTGTAAAAGTATATATCTTTTCCAATTAATATTTTGGTCAATAAATAAATATCTTTTTTCTTTAAAGATAAATGAATTCTTATTCATTATTTATAAATTCTTTATAAATAATTTTTTACTTTACAAAGTATCACTGCATAATTTATTTCTCAAACAAAAATGTAAGTTGTAAACTATAAATCTGTTTGAAAGGTTTATAGATAAATAATAGTAAATTTTGAAAATAAAATATCAGATTTATATAACAATAATGATGATAATTTATATCTGCATGCCAGAAGTAAAGGGCACTATGTCCATTTTTTTCAATATTGGAATAACCCTATTAGTTTGATGTACTTTCATTTCACTACACAGAGGTATCGGGTATTAACTCCTATTTCAATAAATAACAGATATTCAAGAATAAATGGCACTATGTCTACAAACTTTTTTTAATATATTTTAAATTTAAAAAGTAATAAACCTACAGTATTATAATTTAAAAGTCAATAGTCAAAAAATAAATATATTGATACAAAGGTTTATTGAAAAACATTCATTAATGAGCAAACTGGAAATAAAGAAACAAAAAATCTTTAAACTCTCCTGTAAAATTTTGCTTTTGTGACATGGTGCCCTTTACCTCTAACATACAGATATATAAATAAAGATATAAAATAATTTGACAAATGTAAAAAAATAATGAGCACTATGCAAAATAATCATTTTGCAGATATCATAGTAACCATATTTTAGTGAAATTTCAAATTATTAATATAAAATTTTCAAAATTCCTTTCTAACATGAGATATCATTTTGTATATCTCACAGTTTTTCCAGATTGAACATTAACCAAATTTTATCAACATTCAATGTTGAAGCTCTTTCTATATGAAAAAAATAAAAATAAGGACTTTTCAATTTTTTTCTATTTTATACATTATTATGAAAATATATAATGTTAAAATTGTAATTATATATAATACTTATAATGATAGAAAACAATCATGACACTTTAATAATTTATAAACTTATTAATAGTCAATGCTAATTATCTGCATCAATAGAAACATCATTAATGTGGAAATCAAAGGTTAAACAAACCTGGATTTGTATACATTATTATAATGTATACATGTGTTCCTTAAGTTATGAATTTTCATAAACATGAAATTTCATTTTCAAATTTCAATAACTTTCAAAAATTTTAAAAATTATGATAGAATGCTCTAGCAACCAATATAATATAAAATCATAAAGTTAGTTAACATATTATGACAGTATTTCAAGATTGTAATAATTACGCCAAACAAAAGTATTTTACATTCTGAACTTATTTGTGAAAATCTGTGAAATAAACTTCTAATTGGTCCAGTTGTGAAATATAAAATGCAATATACAGGCTAACTATCAAAAATCCGACAATGAATATTCCGGTTCCATCAGTTTTCTGGCATGAATGTCAGAGTGCATTTTTAAATTTACCGCATTGGCACACCATTGTTTTCTGGACGCGCCGTTTATGTTTGACAGCGTTGTACTTCAGAATCAGATGTTTGGTCATGCTTGCAACCAGAGTTTCCAGATTGACTTTTTTGATGCCAAATGAGATCTTTTTGGCATTTTTTTAGACATGATTGGTGAATTTTTTTTTTCAATATTTTATATATTTTATATCTAAAATATTGAAAAAAAAAAATTATGTTTTTCTGACATTATATATGTTTTTTCTGACTTTTTTTTTTTGCTTATTGGCGTTATATAAAATCTTTTAACTTTTTTTGAGGATACAATAATGAATTAAAATTCTATAGAATTATTATATTTAGTTGAATTAAAATTCTGAGGAACTACAGTCTTTTATTTAGTTATTTATTAAGTTATTTCATTTGCTTTTCATTTAGTGTTTAATTTTATTTCTTTAAAGCATTGTACGAATAGTTCTTTTCTGTTAAATATATACTGCATATATATATACATCAAAAATCTGGCAATCCTCAGATCCCAAGGTTGCCAGATTTTTGATAGTCAATCTTATTTTATTTTGTAATTTTTGAAGAGAAAACTTTTGGAAGCAATATATATAGTGCCTCAAAAAGTTATTTCAATAATTTTGGTGGCAAAAATAATAGCAAAATCCAGGATACGAACAATCTGATTTACAAATAAAACTTATATATGAATTAAGTTCATAACTTGAGGAGTGCATTGTAATGATTTTTATTGTATAATTTAAAACTGAATTGTTGTTCACCTTGTATTGATTTGTTGTTTTGTAATAAAACAGTTGTAAATAAAATTAAAAATATCTTATTGTATAATTTAAAACACTTTTTATTTACAATTGTTTTAGTACAAAAATTACAAAAGTTAAAAAGTCAACACAAGATGAATATAATTTTATTCAGATAATGCAGAGTCTTTATTAAATGACACTTGATTAATTGGGACTCTACTGTAATATCAAATTCAACCTACCTTAAGAACTCTGTCTCCAACTCTGAATTTTTGAGTTTTAGCTGCTGGACTGTCAGGCACAATCTATTACATTAAAAAAAATTGTTGTTAATCTTTTATAAGTCTATATAGCTTATTAAAACAAATAATATTTATTTTGGCAAAAGTATATTTTGTCTAGTCCTCCTTTTAAATTCTAAACAATAACAATTATTGAACATATGCCAAGAAAATAAATTACCATAAATCCTCTTATTAATGGAATTCTAATATATAGATTTTAGAAATAATAGACTATATTTGTTGTTTCCAAATATTTTATCCACAATGGGAATATTTAAAATTAACAAGTTCTCTTTTGTCATCATTTATTTATATTTACTTCAATATTGATTATATCTATATATCATGTGTGTGCATTAATATTATTTATACAATACTATGATTTTGGCAACATTTTAGCCCAGCAATTTTAAAACATAGACATGGTGACCACATAGAGCCACCAGACAATTTTAATGCAGCCACAAGAAAGTATTTTTGTTTTTAAATGAAAGATGAAATTTAAGGAAATGGTGAACATAACTATGTTAAATTTTAAATAATTTTGAAATGATAAATTTAAGAATAAACTTTTAAAAAATTATTATTATTAACAATAAGTTTTTAAAATTCAATAAAAATAGCTACATATATATTTCACAATAGCCAAACATATGATTATCCAATAAAATCTTGGCTAGCTTATTATTCCTTGTTATGGAGGTTGAACAATGGGTAAATATGTTGAAAGCAACTCTCTTGTATGTTACAGGATCACTGGACCATAGGTATGAGGATAGGACTGATCATACTCTATATATCATTGTTACATATTCAGCTTGTACTATAATCAAATTCACATCTAAAAAATGTATTTGCTGATCACTTTTCTGGTCCAAGTTCAGTTTAAGATCTAAATTAAAGTCTATGCAGCTTAGAATGAACTCATCAGTCCAGTCTGCACCATCTCATGAGATAAATTTGTAATTAATATATTTGAGATTAGATTTAATGGTAATATTATATGTTAGAACCTTACTTTCTAAAAAAGGCACTACAAATTCTGCCCTTATGTCTTCTACTGCACTACCAGTTGGTATGCTCTAAATCTGCTAATAGTAGATTTCATCAAACATGAAATATGAGTCATACATTAACAAATTGAAGAGGTCACATAATAAAGATCCTTATAAGTCAAGTTTGGAATGTGTGACATTAGGTGAGGGATGTAATTTTTTGAAATCAAAAACTGTCTTAGTCTCATTAGATATTAGAGTGACTTCAAAAACTTTTTCCAAGAACTATTCAACTGGGTTAACTGTATATAGATAGCCAACTAATTTTTCTTTAGACCATATCTCTGTACAGTAATGATTTACATACAGAATAAAAATATATAGGGGTAATAGGAAGAAACCTTAAAGACAGATTAGCAGAGTACCAAAGTCTATTATAAATGGTGACAGGGCCACCAAGAGGGGGTGACATCCGAGACTTTTGTCACGGGTCTAGCATCGAAACGGGCCTGACTGTCGGGCTCTGATGTGTCATATAATGTGTCTGATAGTTTGCAGGCTGCTGCTAGAGTGCACTGTCTATCACCCAAACAAGCACCCAAAGCAGTCGTGCCAAAATAAACTATTTTATTTATAACATGGCATGTAATGTATCAAATTTTTAATTTATTGTACACTTTTTTCAAATAAATATTTAATGTTTTATATGGCTTTTTATATTATTAAACTAAATTGATGCACTTTTTTAAGTGGTGCCTGGACCACAGACTTGTCACAGGCCCAAAAATTTCTCTTGGCGGCCCTGAATGGTGAGCTTGTGAAGAAGTTAACTCTGACCTATCCTATTATTATTTTATTATGCTCTTTTATCATTTATTATTATTTTCAATTATTATTTAACATATGCTTTAGTTTAAGAGTTAACTTACATTTCAGATCTCTGTCTCATCAGTTAAAAATTACGAGTTACAGACTGGAAGTCCATCTCCCAACGAAATCTCTCGGCTCTTGAAGTCATCTATTTTAAATAATTTTCCACTGATCCAATGTGAGAATATAAGAACGATCTCTTATCAATATTTTATATTCAGTATATAATTAATTTGTAAAGAGAAAGACATGAATTGATTGCTCTGGTAAACTAAGAAACTTGAACTTGTTGCACAACTTAGGTAAATGAGACAAGCTCAGATTGTGAAAGTCACTTGGATAAAAATGTATGCATCAACTGACACAGCAAGGTGTTTATTGCATTGGGGTTGATTTTTGACTTATGACTTTCTTTTAAGATCAACAATTACTTGAATTTGTATTGGAGAGTGGTGGTATAAGGTTATATTAATTATTGTTATGAATATTTGATTTTGATTAAATAAGTTTTATTGATAGCTTGTTTTGTACTTTATTATTGTTTAAATAAAGTTTTGATTAACACTTTTTTTTGTAAGTGTTTGAGTCAAATAAATAATTTATTATTATGTATTAAAAAACGAGCTCTTTGAGCAGGGGGAAAAAACTCATCATTATCAAACTAAACTCCTTTATTAGTAAGATTTAATAGTTTGATGATGGTGTGTTTTTTCCCTGATTGAAGAGCTTGTGTAATACATATATAATTAGGATGGAGCAGTGTAATGATCTAGTAAATTATGATTTATTATTATTTAATTTTACTTGTTTTGAGAATTTATTCAATTCATTAGTATCAGTTTATATTATTATTTTTTTATTTAATTCTAACATGACGTTCCAATGTTTAAATTGATGTTCCATATATAACAATCTTTTGTAAACTTACTGAAGATGGCTTATTAAAGCTGAAAGTACTACAATTATTTATTAACATAAGTTATTTCACTTAAAATTGTGCTGTGCATCACTCATTTATATAACTGAAAATGAAATGGCAATAAATTACAAGTGAAATGGCAGTAAATAGTAATTAAATGCTAAGATTCCTAAGAGAAAGAATGATTGAGAATAATAAAACATTGATGGTCAGTTTCATTGATTATGAGAAAGTTTTTGACCATATTCCATGGGATGGATTATTCTGATCTCTTGCTGCTATTGGAATTGATTCACAGATAATAAAACAGATAACTAACTATACCAAAATCAAAAGGCAATTTCATCACTAAAAGAAACTGAAACAAACCCAATTCCAATTAGAAGAGGTATTAGGACAGGGCTGTCTTCTCACACCAGATCTATTTAACATACATGCAGAATTTATGATGGAACAGGCTTTAAGTGACAGCATATATAAATGGAGAAAAATACAAAGTGATAAAATTTGCAGATGATCAAGCAATCTTGGCTGAAAATACTAAGAATATGCAAGATTTAATGAACAAGATCAATGATGATAATAAGAAAGCTTTGAATGAAAATCAACATAGGAAAAACTAAGTTTATGATAATATTAAAAAAGATGGAAAAAGCACAATTAACTCTAAAAGAACAAAAAAATAGAACAAGTTCAGAACTTCTGTTATCTCAGACAAATCATAAGTGCAGATGCACAACAGAAATAAAAAATAGACCTGAAATGGCTAAATCTGCTTTTAGAGCTAAACAAACTTTACTAATTAATAAAAAAAATGAATTTAACATTAAGAAAACAATTTCTCTCTACATATGTCTGGTTCATGGTTTTATACAATTCCAAAATCTGGATTTTAAACAACAAAGAGAAAAACTACTTACTTGTTAGAAGCATTTGAGATGTGGTGTTACAGGAGAATGGAGAGGATCAACTGGACAGAGAAAAAAGAGAAATGAAGATATCTTGAGGATGGTGGGAAAAGAAAAAAGAATTCTTAAGATGGTAAGAAAGAAAAGAATAAACTGGTTGGGACATATACTAAGACATGACAATCCTATAATAAGGATCTTCAAAGGAAGAATTCCCAGGGGAGCAAATGCAGAGAAAGACTTTGCATCTCCTATATAATCTAAGCCTGCAAAGACGTTGGGGTAATAGGATATGCAGAACTGAATAGAAAGGCTGAGGACAGAAAGAGATAGAGAAGAATGGCATATACTTTTCTTTACCAATTTCAGAACTGCTTCACTAAAGACAGAATGATGCCATACATCAGCCATTCTCAACCTGTGGCCCGGAACGCAGTCATGAATTTAATGAAAGCACGGAATTCTTCTCCCACATGGAAAAAAAAAAAGATTCTGATATAAATTTTTTTAAATCTGGAAAAATTAGAATTTTCCTAATTTGCTAGGTCCTTCGATTCTGATATAAATTTTTTTAAATCTGGAAAAATTAAAATTTTCCTAATTTGCTAGGTCCTTCCTGATGTACTCATAAAATTTTACAGGTTATAGGTCAGTTTGGAAAACACTGATCTATGGCATTCACGAATTGAGAAGTCAAGAGTTTTTGTTGGTGATTTTTTAGAAATTTTTTTCACCTGATACCAACCAGTTGCCGACTGCTGATATAGTATGTTGCGGCCCGCTTAATGTACCAACCAAATGTATGCGGTCCACTTAATGTAGCAAACAAATGTATGCTGCCTGGGGAAAAAAAAGGTTGAGAACCACTGCCATACACTAATGACATTTGTGACATCATTCATTGTTATATCATGATAATGTCTTGCTTGTGAGATCATGACATCATCCTACTTCATACTTTACAATGTCAACCATAATCATAAAAACAGGCCAAAGGATTTAAACATGTATTTTAAATTACAATCACAAAATGTCCCATCCCCCTAGGGTGATTTTGATCCAGAGTGCCTTATATTATAATGATGAAAGTCATCCTACAAAGTTTGATGATGATAAGTCAAATGATGTAAAAACCTAAATAAATCAGACAGATAAAAAGAATGACATAAAAATGCCCCATCCTTTGGTGTGATTTTGACTTTGTACTTTATATTACCCACAGAGGTATAGGAAGTCATCCTGCAGTTTGGTCCTAATAGATCAAATGCAGATTGATGAAAAAAAAGAATGACTCCAATATGCCCCATCCCCCAGAGATGATTTTGATTTTGGTACTTATGTTACCTGCTGGGTCATGGGAAATCACCTTACAAAGTTTGGTCCCAATTGGTCAAATGGTGTTGGAGCTTATGCAAACAGACAAGCATTTTACATATACACATTTTACATATATAAATTGTGAACTATATTAACAACATTTACTGCAAAAGTGAAAAAACTGATTTTTATCTCTATTTAAAAATGAATTTATTCTGGAATCTATGTAATGGTATGTGAATCGAATATTTTAAATTTTGTATCTTATTTGTTTTTCCTGTAGCTGAAGATGATTTAAGTTCATAAACTGAAAATGTTCCTGTTATTCATAATAAATATAATTTTATATTGCTAAGTGCTGCAAATGATTTAACTAATATACAAAAAAACCAATGAATTTTGGTATATTGAAACTTTTGCCTATTTTTTTTAATTTATTAACATTCTGCAAGCTTGCTTGCTTCATTTCTATGATATGAAACTTAATCTTATAAATGTTTAATATAAAAACAGTTAACCCAGATTCAAATAAAGCACTACTTAGCAGTGGAGAAAATTTCACAATGAGTTTTTATTTCAAACAAGAACTAACGTTTTTGGCTTTCATGACGGCCATCATCAAGTTCACCAATTTAAATTTGTACAGAGTTCTAGAATATCAAACATTCTAATACATGGTTTAATGTTGATTTCTTTTACTTTATTTTCATTGAATTTTTTCAAAAAACAAGAAAATACTAATATAAGCAAAGAAGAAAATATTAATATAAACTATTAAGAGAAAGAAGTGTGGCACTTTTATTATTTTATTGTCATCATTACTTTCCCACACTTTTTCCTGTCACTATTACTTTCTAGAAATATGGTACAGTATTAGGAATGGAGGGATAATCAACAATTGTAATTCAATAAAAGTTTAGTTAAGAATTTATTACTGTTTATGTACAAGAGGAAATTATATTTTTTCAATTTATTTAAATTCGGTTTTTTGATATAAATTCGAAAATTTACAAAGCATTAAATTGAAAATAATTAAAATTAAGGAAAGCATATTAATATACAGTAAAACCTCGATTTTACGGACTATAGGGGGCAAGACTAGTCCGTAAAATCGAAGTAACATTTTTTTATAAACATTAATTAGCATTTTCAACATACCTGTACTAATTAATGTGACTTATGCCTAAAAACTGTATTATTTTACATAGAGTATTTTAAATTAAATTAAATTACCTACATATATGTATATTAAATTTAGGTAAGTTGTTAAAATAAAAATGACGCATTATGCAATAAATGAGTGCTTTATTTTACACGCATCAGTGCAGATAAGAAATGCTGGATGGAACTATACTATAGACAGTTTATGCAAATATTGTATTATTATTATTTATTTTATTTTTTGGGATGGTCTCCGTAAAATCTGAAGTCTGTAAAATCGAGGTCCGTAAAATCGAGGTTTTACTGTATATATATTATTAACAAAAATGGCAATATTTCAATAAATTTTTGCAAATTTTGAAATAATTACACAATATATCTTAATTAATATTCATTAATCAAAATTTATATTATTAATTGTTTTTTATCAATTTTTTCTTTAAATATGAGCTGATTTTCTTCATTTATGATTTGTTTTATTCAAAAGACCAGCCATTATCCAAAGATAGTAATTATTTGGTTGGATGGCTATTCTTCATATAAAAAAACTGTTTTTTCAGCTTTCTCATATACAGAATGAAAACTCCTAAAAAAATAAACTTCAAAAAATACTTGTATTGTTAGAAAGAGAGAATAAGTGTAATAAATCATAAAAATTTCAAAGGATTTCAATGAAAATTAAACAAGATGTGATCATTTTAATTTTTTGCATATTAATTAGTCTTAATTTTATAATTGATGATACACAACAGGTCAAAATGAAATTAATTTAGCTAGTGACAATCAAAATTATGGCATCATATATAAAGTTTATTTAAACTTAAACTTACATGGAATTATCTGAATGCAGTCAATAATTCTAAATAATAATATAATAATTATTTTATTATTTAGAATTATTGACTGCATTCAGATAATTCCATGTAAGTTTAAGTTTAAATAAACTTTATATATGATGCCATAATTTTGATTGTCACTAGCTAAATTAATTTCATTTTGACCTGTTGTGTATCATCAATTATAAAATTAAGACTAATTAATATGCAAAAAATTAAAATGATCACATCTTGTTTAATTTTCATTGAAATCCTTTGAAATTTTTATGATTTATTACACTTATTCTCTCTTTCTAACAATACAAGTATTTTTTGAAGTTTATTTTTTTAGGAGTTTTCATTCTGTATATGAGAAAGCTGAAAAAACAGTTTTTTTATATGAAGAATAGCCATCCAACCAAATAATTACTATCTTTGGATAATGGCTGGTCTTTTGAATAAAACAAATCATAAATGAAGAAAATCAGCTCATATTTAAAGAACTGGGGCAGATGCCAAATATGTCGCCCCTCCCGCCATAAAATATATTATTATTATAAAGATAAAATTTTCTAGAGTGAGGAAAATATTAAGCTGCAAAGAGATTTTTTCTCCAAAATTTAAAATTCTTACAAACTAGAAAACAAAATTTAATTGCAAAAACACGTTTTGAATTCTAATACAGGAATCCCTTGATTAGTGTGGTTAATAAATCCTCGCAATATACTGCATATATCAAAACCGAACTAATCAAACTAAAAAAACCAATAGGAATAATTATAATGAATCCTGGAAAATATCAAAATTATAAACATATTTTCAGAAATAGGTACGGGTATCATATTTCCGGGCTCGAAAATTTGTCCGTCTTTATAGTGCACCCTCCTAATTTGGGGGTGTTGAGTCCAAAAATTTAATTATTTTTTTACCGCTGAGGCCCCATTATCGATATATAGGGCCCCAAAATTGGGACCTATCAGTCCAATTTTTCAAGTAATTTTAGTAGATAATTTTGAAATCCTAATGAATTTTGATGTTGTTTTATATACCGAATCGAATGCAAATATTTCCGTTGACCTATGACCTACCTTTTCGAAGCTATGCGATTTTTCACTGTTTTTATCATCTATATTAATAAAAATGTAAACGTTTGTTTGTTCCTAATCTTAAATTTCCAGAAGTTCTTCACAGATTGGTTTGAAATTTTGACACAATGTTGCATTCGAATACGTGCCTGTTTTTATATACCAGAGCCGAGCCTGCCATAGGTGCAAGGCGTGCATCGCACACAGGCGGCTAAAGTCAGGGGCGGCCAAATTGAATGTCGAAACATAAAACAAGATATAAAATAAAATTAAAACCAATAAAAGAAAAAGGGAAATTTATTTCTTTTAATAAGTAAATTTGAAAATTCTATTCATTTGAAAAAGTTAACTTAAAATATAATAATCAATTCTAACATCAATTTACGAAATAACTGAATTAATATTTTACGTAAAGGCAAATATTAGAATCATGCAAAGGTCTTCGTCTGAAATTAACTGATGTGCAAAGAAAAAAATCCGATATTGATTAACAGCTTTATATAGGCCTACTTTATTTACAGCTTTGTTTTTGTGTGTGTCACATATAAAAGCAGAACATTGGTTCATATCCATATAACGTGCTTCAATATATTTTTAAAAACAATCTTCGAGGCACATTCCCTAATTTATTTGTTGCACTTAGAATGGTTTTAACTCTGCCCATTTCTGTAGCATTTGGCCAACATACTTTTCCAAATTGAAGATAATCAGAAACTATTTAATAGTAATACATAAAATGAATAAAAACAGTTAGCTACTCTTACATATTAAGATCAAATATTCATATTAATTAGAAAAGCATTTTTGGACACAAGAAATAAGCTTCCCTAGGAAATTAAAAAAAAATATTATTCTCTTTTTTCTTCATTTTCCTAATTTTGATTTTTTTCTTTACTATATTTTTGTAATGGCTTTGAAGATAGTGCATATTTTTTTAAAATAAAAAATTTCTATTAATAATCTGTAATTATTATTGTTAAGTAACTACAGGAAAACCTGTGCTAATGGCCACCTGAGCTAGGTAGCCAATCTGCAAGCCATGGCCACCTTAATATCCACCCAAGCTTATTGTAGGATTTTAAACTTTATAAAATGGCCATCTGTGTTCCATGGCCATAGTCAGTGATATTTAATTTTGGCATCTTGTGTGCAATATCTACTAGGTAGCCGGCAAATCGTGTTTTGTTCAGAAATACCAGATGGGCTCTAGCTCTTCTATCAGCTGAGGATTCTAAAGTGAAAAAATCCTGAAAACAGTGATAAATCCTGATAATTAGTGATTTCTTTCCTTATATTTAATTAACAATGTGAAACTGTGAGAAATTTGTAGCTAACTAAATCTGATGGCCACAATCTCAGCAGCCAAAAGCTGGCCACTTAGCACAGGTTTTCCTGTATTAGACTTTAGGTGATGATAAACAAAATCACTATATATTAACAAAAATAATTAGAGTACTTACTTCAATTATGATAAAACCAGGTTCTTCATTATCAAAAGAATGACAAAAATTATCTGATCCATTAATAAGGCTTAGACCAAGCAAACCATCAGTCTTTATCAAAATAACATCCTAGAAAAATTTCATTTTATTTTATTTACTATCACTTATTATAATCATCTTACATAATTTTAAATAATCATTTCTTATAATCTATATTAAAAAAAAAATAATCTATAGGATCATAAATTATGAAGTTAAAACCATGAAATTGTGATATTTGATTCTTGAAGTGATTAATTAAACTATCTGAAAGTTTTCTTGTATAATAATATATAAATACTAAAAATATGTACATTGATTTTTAAATAATTTATTATTTTAAATTTATGTAATAATATTATAATTAAAAACTAATAGTAAATTATTTGTAAATTTGCATATTTGATCAAAAAACATCATCCTCTTTACCTCTATCTTTGAAAGAAACTACAGGTATATCCCACTGTTGTACTGTACTAATTGGGACCTTTGTGTTCCAATTTTGGTTTTACAGGTATGGATGTTTTCTCTTAACCATTTCTGGACATATTGTTGGACTATAGTATTACCCAGTAAATGTATATTCTTACCTGTCAAATTGATCACCCAGCCTCATGAAGGCCAAAGTCCATTAGCTGGTTGTATTCCTTGTGAATATGGGTTCTAAGGATTTTGAATAAATTATTCTTTCTTCAGGAACAGATTTTTTCAATTTAAAAAGTTGTTTGACAGAAATGTATGGAACATCTTAATCACAACTCATTATGTTTTGGATTAAATCTGCTATCATATCTGTGGGATTGTTCTGATACTTTAATCATTTGCACAAATCACCTTCATGTTCATGTATGCAAACTTTCAGACAAATCCAATAACCATTTGTGTACACTTCAATTTCAGTTTCACCAAGTATATATTATTAATCTTGTGAATATAAGTCGATATTTTTCAAATAATATCAAGAATAAAATGCAGATATAGTCTAACACGGGTCGGCAAACTGCGGCTTGTGAGCCACACGTGGCTCTTTGGATATATGCATGTAGCTCTGAAGTAAAATTGAAAAGAAAATAAAATTATCATAGTTTCATTTATAAAATTTTAAAAGAATTTTATTCATATAATAGTGATTTCTTTTATTTTATGAGTTTCGCAAAACTTTGTGGCACTAAGATGTGTGCCTTAAATTAAAAATGACTAGTTACAAACCAAACATACAGAGCTTTCTAAGAAAATGCAAGCTACAATTTCTTTTTCTAGCACTTAGGTAGGATACAAAGAGCTTTATTACAATTATTATATAGTCACAGAAATGTTTTTGGTCTATTTGACCCTACCCTAAAACCTTTATTACAATTATTATATAGTCACAGAAATGTTTTTGGTCTATTTGACCCTACCCTCATCAGTTGTACATATATTACATACATATACTATGTAACACTTAATAACATTTAAGAATTAAACAGAAAATGGGATGGGATGGATTAGCAGGATTGTCTGTTTAATTCTTAAATGTTATTAAGTCTTACATAGTATATGTATATAATATATGTACAGCTGATGAGGGTCGAATAGACCGAAAATGTTTCTGTGACTATATAAAATTGTAAGAAAGCTTTTTATATCCTATCTAAATGCTAGAAAAAGAAATTGTATCATTTAAAGATAGTGTAATTTTGGACATTAATATAAATGCAAGTTGATTGCTCACACTAATTAAAACCAATGAGTGCAAGAAAAAGAAATTGTATCATTTAAATAAGTGTGTTATTTTGGACATTAATATAAATGCAAGTTGATTGCTCACACTAATTAAAACCAATGAGTGCAATTTTTGCATGATTTTTTTTTCTATTTTTTTCTTCATTTAATAAAGATAGAATTAATATTATAGCTTGTTATAATACTACTTTAAATTTTTCTTTTTTGTAAAAATATATTTATAGCTCTCCAATAATTTAAATTGTTGTGAGGGACAGATTTGGCTCTTCCATCTGAAAAGTTCACTGATCTCTGGTCTAACCTAATAGTGGCAAAATTCCTACAGGTTTTGTAAATGAATTCCAAATTAAATATCCAATTAAAAGGCTAAATTTTTAGTGGAAGGCTTGAAGTTCCATCAATTTGTTAGATTCTGCTAACATAAAATTAGGCATAATGCAAATTTTATGAAACATTTTCTGCTGAATTATTCTGAAATTTCTATATATTATAAAATACAATTTTAATATCTGGTTAATATTAATTGTTACAAGGAAACTGAACTATGAATTCCCACATTTCATTGTTCATTCTCCATGACATGGGTACTATTGTTTTCAATTCCAGAGATTTGGAATTAATAAAAGAAATCCTATTATTATTATTATATATAATAGTATATGATTATTTAATAAAATAATCAAACTATTATATACTATATTTTTCACTATTATTATTATTATTATTATGATATATAATAGTATATGATTATTTAATAAAATAATCAAACTATTATATACTATATTTTTCATATCATATCTTGAAAAGAAAAATGACACAACTCAAAATTACATGATAATACAATAATGTAAAATAAAAATAATATGAGTAACTGCTCTGAGTTTATCAGTTTTCCTGAATATGTATATATGTTGGTAATCGAAACTTAATATTTCTGTGCTAATATGAAGCATTATATATCTGTATTAATTTGCTTTTGTGTTCCAATAAAATTAATCTTTCTTTAACTTATAACACTTTTCTTTTGAAGATATGATATAATTACCCTCTTTTTGCCTTATATAAGGGGGATCGGAAAGTAATGTATTTTTTTGTCAAGTTAAAACAAATAATTTTATAATATATATTTTATTTTGAGTCAATGATGTAATCATCCTCATTATCAATGATCTTTTGCCACCTAGTGGGTAAATTTTCAATTCTGGATCTGTAGAACAAAGATGGTTTTTGATCAAAAAAATTGAAAATATCATTTTTGACTTATTCCACATTTTGAAATTTTTTTCCACTAAAAAAATGTTGCAATGACCTGAATAAATTGTAATCTGAGAGTGTGATGTCAGGCAAATAAGGTGGGTGAGATAACACCTCCCATCCCAATTCTTTGATTTTATCTAGAATCTTTCTTGCAGAGTGTGGTCTTGCATTGTCATGCTATAGAATGATGCCTTGTCTGTTAACAAAGGCTGGATACTTTTCAATCAAAGCTTGGTTTACTCAATCAAATTGTTGACAATAAAGATCTGCAGTTATGGTTTGACCTGGTTCTAGCATGCCAGAATGGATTATACCTCGAGTATTCCACCAATTTAAACAATATTAACTAATAGATGAGGAGGTTTGTTTAAGTTGTGATACCTGATATAAATAAGCATGATATCCTGGGATTAAAAGCAGTTTAATCCTATATTCAGGAGATCAGATTTGGAATCCAGGAAGCAAACACCCTAATGAGAGTAGAATTGTTAGAGAGAATATATACGGAAAATCATATGTATCCTCTTCGTTTCATTAAACTATAAGAACTATCATAATCCATATAATATCCCAATTTTACTTATTTTTTAGATTGTGATATGAACTTGCATTCCAATCAGTAAGATGCAAATAAACAGTTTATACTTAAAAGATGATTTGACAATAATTTTTTCATAACTATAATATAGTAAAACTTATATAAATTGAAGGTACAAAAAAACAAAGAATTACAAGGTCCATTCAATAAATAACTGGAAAAGTTGTATAAAAAATACAAAACTTCGACAAAGTTTGTGCTTCTTTGTTATTTTTTGGTGGTATCCTAGAACTATTATCAGATGGGCCTGGCATGCCTGCCTCGAGAACGGGATGCTGGGAATCAGTGAAACAAGATGGCGGCACCCTTGCAGGTTTGCTCAAACGGGATGCTGAGAATCATTGAAACAAGATGGCGGCACCCTTGCAGGTTTGCATCAACATGGAGCAGCGGAGTGTCATTAGGCAGTGCAGTATGGTGAAAGTTGTTTGAGTCGAACACAAGTGTATGAGTGAGCAGATAAGTTCAAACAGTGTGTAACAAGTGTTGAAGATTCGCCATGCCCAGAACGCTCTGTCTGTGCAGTCATGGAGAACAACATTGCGAGAATTGATGAGTTCATACGGGAAAATAGGTATATTACAGTGAGTGATATTGCAGCAAAGATGAAGATTAGGGTCAGATAAGCCCATCATATTGTTCATGACGTACTGCTATTTAAGAAAGTGTGTGCAAGTTGGGTTCCAAAACATTTGATATCAGAAATGAAAGAAAGGCGCATGGATATGTGCAGGGAGCTTTTGCGACAGTACAAGGCTGAAGGGGAGGCATTTCTTCACCATATTGTAACAGGAGATGAAAGTTGGGTGCATTTTTATGAATCTGAATGAAAGCGGGCTTCAATGGAGTGGCGACATTCTTCATCTCCAAAATCCAAGAAGGTGCGAACTGAAAGAAGTGCTGGTAAGGTCATGTTCACTGATTCCCAGCTCCTGTTCGCAAGGCAGACGTGCCATGCCTATCTGATAATAGTTCTAGGACACCACCAAAAAATAACAAAGCAGCACAAACTTTGTCGAAGTTTTGTATTTTTTATACAACTTTTCCGGTTATTTATTGAATGGACTTTGTATTTAATTATCTTATACAGATATTCTTCAGTTAATGAATTTTTGATTTAACAAAGAGCATAAATCTATAGTACTATTTTATTTAAAAAAAAAAAATTTTTTTGCTTTTGAGAAGAAACTATCTGATCATCAATCAATCATCTGCTGCAATTTGTTTAAGTCAATAATTTTTTGCTTATTTTCTTCATTTATTGTATCAGATATATCAAATTTAATCTGTGTACCATTGATTTTTGCTGGTGGCCATACTGTGGCTCTTTGATATCTTCAATGTGGCTCCATACTATTAAAGTCAATATAAGTTAACATGGAGCAAATACCTAATTTAAAAAAATAACATATTTGTAATTTGTTCATTTATTGTAAATAGTAGTATGCATCTATATGAAATAAATGCTAGTGAAATATATAATTTACAATTTTTGAAACCATTGTTAAGATTATCCGAAAAATCTGATGTGGCTCTCAAGTATTTGAGACTCTCCTATCTGGCTCATAGTGATGTGAAGTTTGGTCCCCTGGTATATACCAATAATACAAGTAATATATTTATTGCATTTTTCCAATGGTTTTGCAACTATATAACACTATTTAACTTTATAAAACAATGATTACACATTATTCTAGATGTATAAATCTAACATATTTTTTTTTATCAGTATATAAATTAGAAAAATGACTGTATTCTGTTGCTCTATTGGAAGATGTCAAATTTAATCAATATAATGATTTAAATAAGTAAATCGTTTTGTATCTATTAATTTTATTAAAATAATTATGATGATAAAATCTATAATTAATTTATAATAAATAGAATTGAAAATATTAATACTAACTTCCAGAAAACTGAATTTACCTTTGCTAACAATTTAGCAGAATGAAGATTTTTGAGAATTACATAAATTTGAAGTAAAATTTTGAATAAAATTCAAAAATTTTTAACTAAAATAAAAACTACAATGACTGGCAAGTTTATTGACTTATTAGACAAATTCAAAGATCACTTGGCTGTGAGATCTGTAGGAGGTTTCAATGATGAAATTTTAGTTCTTTTGACATCCCACTCTTGACATCTAATTGTGGAGTCAGCGAGGTCAAAAAATTGCAAATGTGTCTGTCTGAAGTTTGAACATCAGATTCTGAGCAGTATTGAGGAGCAGTTTAGATCATGCTGGTCTAGCATGGTGAAAGATAAATAGATAAATGGAGGTTAGAATTTTGACTGAAAATTAGAACATAGATAAGCAATGCATCAGGGATCCAAAAAATGAAGTCAGAAGCATGGAAACAAGTAACGTCTTAACTATATACATAATTAAATATAATATTTATTATTATAAAATAATAATAATATTGATACAAATAATACAAATAATTAAAAAATAAATATAACCTGAATCAATGACAAAAAACACATAATAAAACTAATGAAAATAACAAAGCTAAAATCTAATCCTAACTTTAATGGGGCTATAGTGTAGTTTAGCATGTGAGAGAGAACAAACATATCTGAGAGGGAATCTTTTTTTATTTCATATTTTCTTAGTTTTTTTTGTTGAATAATATTTCCTATAGTTTTTTCGGACTGAAGACAAAAATATTGACAAACACAAGATGACAATATTAATCCAACCACAAGACACAAGCAAATGAGGAGAACTAAAAGAGTTAAGCCAGCTAGAATAAAAACTCTGTACAAAATGCCAAACTTTCTTCTTTTTCTTTCCTTCCATTTTCTTTAAGTTCTCCAATCATGCTAAATTAAAGAGAAGATTCAAACTGAAACTATACTCTTCATTTGACAAAGGAAACACAGTTTGTTGTATTGGATTGGCAAAGAAAACTGTCAGAATAACGTTATGCTGATTTACTTTGATCAGGACCCACAACTTTGCCATCAGATATGTTGGTTTGTTTCTCTCTTAGGTATAATTTATGAATTTATTTGACAAGTATAACATTCCATTTCCTTTCCTGATTTAAAAGAATCATTCAAAAATAATAAAGTTTTCCCAGTCAATTTCATTAGCTTTTTACAATTTAAAATGGAGTTATCATTTAATTCTTATAAATAATTAATATGAATAAAATTTTTGAAGAGAAACTGAAATTATTAACTTACATAAACTTTATAAATACAGTAGAATCTTGATATTTCAAATTTCATAGGAACAAAAAAAATTCGATATAAAGAGTTTGAGATATCAAGGTTCAATAAAAGATTTTATGTCAATAATATATACTGGTACTATAGTTTTTAATACTGTATAAAACACTTTTTTTACCATGAAAATTAGTGTCTAAATACTCCTGTATCTTATAAACCAAAGTTTGTAAATATAACTGATTAAATGCGATCATATTGACAAAAACCTATCAACAATTAGAAGTAAAACTTAGAAAATGAAACTACTGTATGGCATGATAAGTATTCCAAACATGCACAAAAAAATTCTGTTTATCAGTAGCATATTTACGTTCTTTTGTTTAATTTAAATCCTTTGTTTAGACCCCAAAAGTGAGGGAAAATTCATGTTTTTAATTTCTCTAGCACAAAAATTATAAACTAATTCGAGATAATGAGGGTTTTGAATAAAATCTTTGAGATAACTATTGAAATTACATTGGTTTAATGCCGAAAGTGCATGGAAAAATTTTTTCCACACATCAAGGGTTTTGAGATAGAGAGGTTTGAGATAACAAGGTTATTTTTTTCCACATATCAGGGGTTTTGAGATAACAAGGTTACACTGTATTTTATTACTATATTTATGTTTCCCACATATCAAGGGTTTCGAGATAGAGAGGTTCGAGATAACAAGGTTACACATTAATCAAGGATTTTGAGATAGATAGGTTCGAGATAACAAGGTTACACTGTGTTTGTTTAAATAAAAAATTCTGACAAGATTGAATACTTTAAAGCAGATTGTCATCCTATCATGTGATTTGGTAGCTCATCATTTTATAATTTGAATAAAATCATTTAAAATTATAGAAATTAACAAATTATCAGAGAATACATAATATACTTAAAATTAAATATTAAAATTATGAACATCTAACTCTTGATTTACATGGTAGATTGGTTCTGCAAATATACTGTGTAAATCAAGGGACAGATTCTGTAACACTCAATTAAATAATTTGCATTTTATTTGCACATCTAACTCTTGATTTACATGGTAGATTGGTTCTGCAAAAGTACTGTGTAAATCAAGGGACAGATTCTGTAACACTCAATTAAATAATTTGCATTTTATTTAAAATAGTTTTAAACAGATATGCAACAAAAATTTAACAATAAGGGTTCAAACCATTCAAAATGTATGAAAACAAGTTTATTCTGTATCTTCTTCTCTTGTTAATATTGAAACAAACTTCTTTCTCAATTCAAATCTTTTATTGCTACCACTAATTTCCTTTATCTCACATTTCTTTTAACTGCTTTTCTAAGAAATTTTTAGAATCAGCTTAATAAAATCCATTATCAATGTTTGCTTTTACTTTACCTTAATTCCTCATAAATCTCTTTGTATTGAGCTAAGGAGCTTTGTAATTCCTTTTCAAATCTTAACCTCAAATGTGTTTGAATCAATGTCAAGGAAATAATTTATTGAAAGATTAAGATGACTGATAATTTTTTCATTGTTTATAAATTATTATGTATCTTAAATTAATAATACTAATAATTGAATATTACATAAAAATTAAAGATCATGTATACTGTTTAGTATACATAGAGATTGCTCGTCAATGCTGATGGAACAGTTAAAGATTTTATTGTTGTCTGTAATCTAGAATGTTACTATGATCGTATTTATTGTCAGTGTTGAATTTAAACTATATTAAATCAAAATCATAGTGTGTAAAACAAAAATTCAGTATCAATTTTTCAACTGTGTTAAACCAATTTACACAATATTTGAACCTGCAATTCATATACTGTATAAATTGAGGGTTAGGGCGTATTATAAAATCTAATTTAAAAGTTTCATTTTCTTAAAGATGATCTCTAGAAAGTTATTATTAAATCTTCAGTGAACAAAGTCTGATTCTACTGTTCATATGTTTTGTATTTGTCACCTACAAATAGTATGATATCATAGTGTTGGATATCCCATATATGTGAAAAAGATCTGTCTAAAAATTCAAAGTTGAATGCAAATAATAAGCTAATCAGTTGATATCTATCATAAACTAGTATATTATAGTATAGTATACATACTTATATTAATGTTTTTGAAATATTTTACTGACTTTCCAGTATCCAAGAACCAATTAAAAATTTTTACAATGGAATTAATAGGAAATGAGTTTCATTTATGAATTTTCACTTAATGAACAGTTTTTAAAGTCACAATAACATTCATAAACTGAGGGATATCTACATTATAAATTAATCAAATAGGAAATATATGTAATTTAGATATCTATTTCTTTCCATCCATCCTTCTTTTACAAAAGTAAACAAATCAATTAAGAAAATGGCTCAAAATCTGTAAAAGTTAATGTTTCACTAAGGAATTCTTTTTTCAGATTTATTCTTTATTTACATAAAAATTTTAACATTTCTTCTGTAACTACAATAACTGCTATACAATGTAAACTTTTGATTTAACTTTCAATGACAATTTTCAAAGTTAAATAGAAACTAGTTTTGATTTGATTTGAATCTTATGAACAGTTTTTATTGAACAAGTTATATTCATAAGTCGAATTCAAAAGTCACAATTATAGGCCATATATCAACAAAACATAAATTTAAAAAATTATAAATAATATTTCGACATTCTTCATCTCCAAAA
>AYEL01058622.1:0-27461 GCA_000484575.1 Olivierus martensii
AAACATAAATTTAAAAAATTATAAATAATATTTAAATATAGAAAATTTTTCTATTTTTAATCATATTTTAATTCAATATAAATTACATTTTGAGTTTAAAAAAAATTTATAAATATAATAAATCTTATATTGAACGAAAAATTTTAGATATGATTTCTCAGCATAAAATAATAATTTTTGTTACTAGCATTATCCTTATCAAAATTCATACAATTATGGAAGACATAATAATAATTCAATTTTTATGATTTATTAAATTGTTGATAAAGGATTATGTTTATTTCTCAATTAAAAAAAATATCAATGTTGATTTTCAAAATATAATTTAAGTAGGAAATAAATTATCATAAAACAAAAATACACCTACTTAATATTGCCTTACTTAACATTTTGCTATTGTCATGAGCAAAAACTAATGTTTTAATTAAAGTTCTATTTTCTTACATTTTCTGCATAAGAGAGAGAAAATGTATTGGAAACCTATAATGTAGTTATATAAAACTGGAAAACCATATTTTATATGAGTGATAATTCAAGTCCACAATATTGTTTAAGAACATATTATTAAACTATATTGCAATAGGTCAATTGATTGGATTCACTGCATAGAAAATGCTTCAATGTTTCAACAAGAAGATTTAGGATTGAATCCCATCTTGGAAAAATTATTTGAAGGTTTGAGCCCAGCTTGTTTATTCCCTTCCTCTACAGTCTATCTGGCCTTGTTGGATAGAACTGATATGTAATGGAATGGAATTGTTATTAATGAATGATTGAGAATTGATATTAAGAAACACTAAATGAAGTCTAAATGAAAAACACTAAATGAAGTCACACTTGTGAAGTCTAAGATGTCTTTTATTAGAAAATAATTTTATTTCAAATAAATTTTAAGATATAACTGCTATGTAATAATTTCCAATTAAAATTTAAATTTAAAAATCATGCTTTTCATTCATTTCATTTCATTATTGAACAATATGACTAAATGACAAAAATTACTAAATATCAATTCTAGTACCAGAAAGAAAATACTCTAGGAATGTAACCCTGATTTATAATATTAAGCCTATGGGTTTTCTGTTAATCTAGTTTCAGTTAATGTCACAATTTTCAAGAACCTAACTCCAATATTAAATGAGAACTCACAGTATATAAATCTGATTTCAAATTATTTTTTTAAAATTTTTTGAATATTAGAAAATTCATTAGTTACATATAAATTATAATAACTTAAATTGATTTGAAGTTAACAAAATATGATAATTTATTTATATCCAATTTATTAAAATTAACAAATCTCTAAAAAAATTTATGATTTATAATAAATTATTTCTATTAAACTAGCATATTTTATTATTTGGATATGATAATTTTATATGAATCTTAAAAATATCATTTTTAGTCATTTAGTCTATCTTTAATATCTCTAAACTAGTAAAATAAAACTCTGCTAAAATACATAGAGGTTACTTCTAAAAATTTATCACAAAGAATCAAAGAGCATCAGGAAGATATAATGAATGGCAACCTAAATACTACACTTGCCAAAAGATTCTATGAATATAATTTACTTATCGAATGGGAGAAAGCAAAAATTGTGAAAACATGTTATAATAAGAAAGATTTATTCTTAGAAGAGTCAATTATAATTGCAGAAAAGAAAAATTATACGATTATTATTAATGACCAATCAAGTACAGCTATTTCCGCAGCTTGGTGATATGCTGCAAACCAAAACATATAGTTATCATCTTAATTTAGATTACTATATTATTAATTTTTGCAATAATTTTGTATCATTATTATATATTATAATAATAATTTAATATCATATATAGCAGGGGTTGGCAATGCGGTGCCCGCAAAGCAATTTTTAAGTGCCTGCCATTCAAATGTCTGACATCTAAATTTTAGATATTTGAACAACAAATACTTGTAATTGTAATGAATAATTTTAGAAAAAATTCTTTACAATTGTGCACTTTGATTTTATTTTCGTCATTTTAACAATTGTATGAATTGTAGAATTAAATTTTGATGAAAACTGAATCTTGGTGACATCTATATAATACTAGATGACTAGATGAATCAATTTTTGAGTACTAGAGACATCTTATGCCGCATATAGTGAACTGTTTTCTGTCCCCAATATCCTCGTATATTCTATCCAACCACTGCGTGCTATGGTGCCTGCCAAACTTCCGCATTTCTGAAATATGCCTTCCTATTAAAAAAGGTTGCCGACCTCTGATGTATAGCAAGTTTTAACTATATTTATTTGAATATATATTTAAATTTATTCTATTCGTTATTTTGATCTAAGCTGAAGAGGTTCCGTTCTAGGATTAAAAACATTTCTTACATAATAAATTATTTAAAGTTTACTGCTTGTAGCACTTTGTTACATTGGACTTTAATGTCTCATTTAAATATAAGATATAAAGAATGGATAAATTTTTTAATTGATTAGGGTAATCTCCTCCAATATAAATTAGATCTTGAATATTTTGTGCATGCTATTATTATTTAAATTTATAGCAGTTATATTAATTACAATTGTAAATACACTGACGGAAAAAAAAATCCCAACACCAAGAAAGACTTGTTAGATATAAAATTCGTTCTCAGTTATTTCTTATTGAACAAAAATAAATCCTAGGCAGAACTCATGAAACTAAACTATGCAATAAGCCTGATTATTAAATTTATAGTTGATCTAAATTATTTCACCGAGTTTTTTTGGGGGACTTGTTTTGATTTCTTAATTGGATTTTGACAAACAGATTTCGTCTTTTATTATTAGTACTGAATTCAATTCAAAACCTCATACGAAACTACAGAGTGACCTGAAAAGGACATCCCAACTTTAAAAAGGAATATCTAAAAAAAACGGTTAGCGATAAAAATTTATTTCTTACGGCATATTTGTGTGACAGGGGTTAAAATTTAAATCGTGTGTTATTTTTGTGTAATACCAAAACGCACCGATAGATGGCGCTACACACCAACAATGTTTTGTGGCCAATACAGGAATATGATGAAATATAAATTACAATGGCTACGTTCAGCAGACTGAACGGTTCTAAATGAGCGGATGACTTGTAGAGGTAACGATTGGTGCAAGTAGTAACAGGGAATGCTATTATAGACCATCTACACTGTAGGCGGCAGCACTCCGTCTTTCGTATTAGTTAGGCTTAGAAGTCAGCTGTCATCATAGAGAAGCACTCGTGCCATATAATTGCTGCGTTCCTCAATGTATTAGCGACACAAAAAAAATAAAGGACTTCAGTTTCATTCAATCCCTAAAGATAGCAATATAAAAAAAAGTGGAGTATCGCTATTAAAACAGGAAAGATCGTATCGAAGCGTGTCAAACTTTGCAGCTTGCATTTTCGTGACACTGATTATACTCTATCGAAAACCATTAGTTATCTTTATTTTTTGATATAAGAAACAAAAATTATTAAACACGTGTGTTAAAATAAAGTACAAATATTTAAAACTCTTGTTAGTATATATATATAGTAATTATTAGTCTATTTACTATTTCTTCTTGTGAAGGAAACAGTAGCAACATAACTCAAAATTCATCTTTTTACGCCTTTTAATATTTACAATGTTTTGGAATCCATTCAAGTTTAAATTGCTTTAAAAGAATTAAAAATTTTCACATTATTTTTGAAAATTATTATATTAATAATTTTTTTTAGGCGACAACTGCTTTTATCTTCTAAACTTTAAGAAACAAAGTGTTTATGTATGAAGCTTTGCTATAATTATCTCTTTAATGCAATATAAAATTGTAGTGTTACATAAAAGAAAATGACAGTCCAAAACTTGGATTATTGCTTCTTTTGACTTGATAAAACAAAGTCAAAAATATGTATAGTCAATTTAAATTATACAAATTCAAAACGTAATGAGTTAAATACAAATGTTTTGCTTTGAATAAAATATAACAAAAACAATAAAAAATATATTTTAACTAATTTCAGTATACTTTTTTCTTTATTCTTCATTTTATAATTTAATATCTTTATTAAAAAAAATAAATAAAAATTGTGTGAATAGACAAAACATTCAACAGAAAGACAACAGTTTCTAATCAATTATACATTTCTACAAATCATAATTTGATTATGTATTTTTTGTAGGCAAATTTTAATAATATCAGCTGAAAAGCTTTTTAAATGCCTGTTACACATTTTGGTTATTTTAAATCTGAGCCAAATTTCAACTCCACTTAAGACATCTTTATAGATATGTATTTACAATTGTACGTGAATGTATTGTATATCTATTTTTATACCATGTGTGTGTAAACAGGGAGAGTAAAAATTTGTACCTTATAAGTTTACATTTATCTTATAATGACCAGATGATAGCCCTGAAGGAGGATTAATAATGTTTGTCAAATAAAGTAATTTCTGCAGTTTTGTTCTAGTTATTAAATTTATTTTTTATAATAATCATTGTATTTAATATTTATAGCCTTCCTACTTAGTAATATGATGAATATGTACAATGTACATCATATTATAAGTTAAATTCCTAAACAAAAACAAACTTTAAATTTATTTACATTTATATTCTAATAGTATTACCATCATTTAAGTCTACATAATTATAAAATATTAATTATTGTTACACTGATGTAATAATTTTTGTGGCATTACCAGAAAATGATCACAATATGTAACTATAATGTGCCAATTTATAATTTAAAAAATATTTTGTAGGCAAACATTTTTTTATGTAAATTGAGATAATTATAAAGATTTCAGAATAAATCAATAAGATTAATGAATATTTGAATAAATTTTGATAAAGTAAAAAAATTCTGGCAAAATCAAATTTCAATGCTTTCATTCAACTATTGGTATAGATTGCATTTGTTATTTTCTATAACTTATACTGATTCTAATAGATGACTGAGTATATAATTACAAGCGACTCAAGGATTATGGAATATTAACAAAAGTACAAACATTTGACTTATTGAAACATTGTGCATGCATTCCATGCTAATAATATGCATGGATAATTCATGACACTCAAGATAGATTCATGCCAAATTTTCACTATATTAATTTTCAAAACCCATGCACATATGCATGCCATTTTTTAATCAGTTTGTCTACTAATTGGCTTCTTTTCATATATATGAATATACTGTAATATATAATGCAGAATTGCAATTTTATACAGTAGGATTTCAACAATAGCTATGATAATACAGTGATACCTCGGATCACGAACGTCTCAGTTTACGAACAAATCAATCTACGAACACCATTTGCGAACAAATTTTGCTTCGCTTTACGAACGATGATTCACGAACACATACGCACACAGTGCATGAAGCACATGTGACTCGCGCTCACGGTCTACGAACACTATTTGCGAACAAATTTTGCTTCGCTTTACGAACGATGCTTCGTTCACGAACATCACGCACGGAGTGCATGGAGCGCACGTGACTTGCAGCACACAGCCTCACCCCCAGCAGCAATCCAGTTTGCCCAGCTCATATGGGTACAGTAGAGTCCCAACAAGTGTTGATATTTTAGTTTTTTTCTGATTTATCCCCTTATTATGGCTCCCAAAAAAGTTAAAAGTATTAGTGAAGGTACAGTAAAGTTCCAACAAGTGTTAATATTTTAGTTTTTTTCTTTATTTAATTAAATTTATTCCCCTTAAGGCTCCCAAAAAAGTTAAAAGTGTTAGTGAAGGTGGTGTTAAACATGCATTCTAATATTACTGTTATATTTATTTCCTTTCTGTATTATTTCCACACATTAAAAAAAATTAAAAGTATTAGTGAAGGTGGTGTGAAACATGTTTTCTTCAGCTCCCAAAAAGTTAAAAGTGTTAGTGAAGGTGGTGTTAAACATGCTTTCTTCTGTTACTGTTATATTTATTTCCTTTCTGTATTATTTCCACACATAAAACCATATTAAGTGTTAGTGAAGGTGGTGTTAAACATGCTTTTTTCTAATATTACTGGAGTGTTAGTGAAGGTGATGTTAAACATGCTTTCTTCTAATATTACTGTTGTGTGTTAGTGAAGGTGGTATTAAACATGCTTTCTTCTAATATTACTGTTAAAAGTGGTGTTAAACATGCTTTCTTCTAATATTACTGTTATATTTATTTGGTGGTGGTGTTAAACATGCTTTCTTCTAATATTACTGTTATATTTATTTATGTTAAACATGCTTTCTTCTAATATTACTGTTATATTTATTTCCTTCATTAAACATGCTTTCTTCTAATATTACTGTTATATTTATTTCCTTTTTGGTAAACATGCTTTCTTCTAATATTACTGTTATATTTATTTCCTTTCTGATACGGCTCCCAAAAAAGTTAAAAGTGTTAGTGAAGGTGGTGTTAAACATGCCACTCCCAAAAAAGTTAAACATGCTTTCTTCTAATATTACTGTTATATTTTTTTAGTTTTTTTCTTTATTTAATTAAATTTATCCCTTATTATGGCAGTGTTGATATTTTAGTTTTTTTTCTTTATTTAATTAAATTTATCCCTTATTGTTTTTTCTTTATTTAATTAAATTTATCCGTTATTATGGCTCCCAAAAAAATTCAAAGTATTAGTTATGGGTACAGTAGAGTTCCAACAAGTGTTGATATTTTAGTTTTTTTCTGATTTATCCCCTTATTATGGCTCCCAAAAAAGTTAAAAGTATTAGTGAAGGTACAGTAAAGTTCCAACAAGTGTTAATATTTTAGTTTTTTTCTTTATTTAATTAAATTTATTCCCCATATTATTACGGCTCCCAAAAAAGTTAAAAGTGTTAGTGAAGGTGGTGTTAAACATGCCACTCCCAAAAAAGTTAAACATGCTTTCTTCTAATATTACTGTTATATTTGTTTTTTCTTTATTTAATTAAATTTATCCGTTATTATGGCTCCCAAAAAATCTTTTCTTTACTTAATTAAATTTATCCCTTATTATGGCTCCCAAAAAAGAGTATTAGCATGTTTAACACCACCTTCACTTTCTTCTAATATTACTGTTATATTTATTAGTGGTGGTGTTAAACATGCTTTCTTCTAATATTACTGTTATATTTATTTACACATAAAGCCATAACATGTTAAATTTTTTTTCTAGGATAAAAAAACGTCTCTGTATTATTTCCACACATAAAGCCATAACATGTTAAAATTTTCCTAGGAGATGTTAAACATGCTTTCTTCTAATATTATTGTTATATTTATTTCCTTTCATTAAACATGCTTTCTTCTAATATTACTGTTATATTTATTTCCTTTTTGAATTATTTCCACACATAAAGCCATAACATGTTAAAATTTTTTTCTAGGATAATTATTTCCACACAAGCCATAACACGTTAAAAATTTTTTTCTAGGATAAAAACATATTATTTAGATTTACATTAATTGCAATGAGAAAAATTGATTCAGATTACAAACTTTTCGGATCACGAACAGGGTCAAGGAACAGATTGTGTTCGTGAACCGAGCTATCACTGTATTGTAATGATATCATCAAGTTTAATGAATATTAAATTTGTTGTTGATATGTTTTGTATAATTTATGCTGATGATGATTGTGAAAGCATTTCAGAATAAATAATTTTTCTGCTGTTTCTACATCTTAGTTGTTATTATAATTAATTGCTAATACAAATTATTATGATATCATCAAGTTTAATGAATATTAAATTTGTTGTTGAATATGTTTTGTATAATTTATGCTGATGATGATTGTGAAAGTATTTCAGAATAAATAATTTTCTGCTGTTTCTACATCTTAGTTGTTATTATAATTAATTGCTAATACAAATTATTATATCTAAGCTGACCGTTTCCAACTCTCACAAAATCCGAAACAGGGAAAAATTTCAACTGAAAATATAATTTTATTTTTTTATTTATCTATTTATGAATTTACTAGATAAATTTTTTTGTAGTTAACAATCACACACTTCTTAAACTCAACCATAATATCTAAAAAACCATCTCTATTGAAATGGAACTGAAGAATTTAGACAATAAAACAATTTTGGTAATTATCAATATGGACTTAATGATCTGATTTGATGTATGTTTTATCTGCATTTCAAACAATGCTACCAAATGCAGATGATTTTGTATGCCAATTTAAAAAATAGAAAACTTTCCTCTTGAAAATGAGATGAATTTTAAAATCTGGGACATTTATTGATAAGGACAGTATGTTAAAAGCCACAACTGTCCTGGTAAATCTGGAACAAATAGTCATCCTATAGTTCTCATATGATTTAATTTATATAAAGTGTCCCTACACATAACAGCAACATTCATAGGGATACTCACTGACTGAAAGAAAAGAAGTCTATATAAACATAGATCTGAAAATGCTTTGTTTTTGAGTTATGATCATTTTATTGGCCAAGATTATGAAGATAAGTGTCAATTTTTACTCAGTGGACCTAGAATCAAATCCAAGTCCTATCCTTGAAAAATATATACAGGAAGTTCAGGTCCAGTCCCTCAATCCTCATCCTCTACAATGTGGCTGACTCTTTCATAAGAACCTAAGACAGGACCAGAGTTTGCTTCACCTACTCAATGATCAATAGGTTAGGAAGTGTAGAGGCAGATCAATGGTAGGATCTAGATTCCTTGTATAAAAATATTTTTGAGGAATGGGATCCAAATTCAATGCGTCTTGGGGCTAAAAGCCAATGCTTTCCATATGGCCAGTCTAGCTCACAAAATTATTATGCAGTGGACTCTTGATTTTACAAGCTCATACGGACCCCCAAAAAAGTTCATAAATAGGCATTAATTAACATTAGGGATTTTTGGGACCAAGTATATAGTGGAGATTTGTAAAAACACAAGTCCACTCACTGTAACTCAAAGACAATGCATTTCCAAACCCATGCCTATATAAAAAATTTTATTATTATTATTTTGAGACCATAGAATACTCCCATGAAATCTGGCCATTAAATTCGGCTATACTCTTTATATATGTGTTGTAATATATGATATAACCTGCATTATAGGTACTTTATATACAATTAATTTTGTTTTTACTCTAATAATTATAATTTACTTTGATAAATTCATCTCAAGTTTTCTCAAAATCAAGTTACTGTATGCTTGAAAAATAATAATAAAATTATTATTTTCAAGCATAAAGTTGAATTATCTGAATGGAAAATGTCCTAAAGTTCTTTCGCATAATTTTCAAAATATTCTGAATACTTTTAGACACAATTGTTGTCAGCCTACTATATCTTAATTACAGAATAAATTTGAGAATTTGAACATTAATATAAATTAATCAGAATTAATTCTATATTACTTTTGTTCACAAGGAAGGAACTCATTAATGGTTGCTACTTCCAATAGAAAAATATAATCATACTTCATAAAATATTTAAGAACGAATGAAGATATAGGATTTGTGCCTATATTCAAATGAAAAATAATTGAAAACTAATGGAATTATGACACATTTCTTTTACTGATATACCAATGGCTAAAGTTTTAAAAATATATAAAATGCTTTAATATATAAAAAAATCACTAACAAAAATTAGTAAAACAAACTTTAATTTTTGATTGACAACTAAATAATTATAGTGAACAGTCAAATGTCGATTATGTGATGTTATTCTGATTGCAAGATAATATCTAAACTTGCATTCACATTGATACAGATTAGTTAGAATACTTCAGTTCAATAGCTAGACTAGAATTATAAGATTGCATGAATAATATGTCGAAAGGTAAAAATAAATTAATGTTGATAAATGAATGATAGTTAAAGAAATCTAAATGCCAGAAATATTTTATGACTTAATATTTATATAATTTAGTTATTTTACAGTATCCTCTCAAACTATGGGAATCTTATATTGCTATACCTTGATATACATATATCCTTTAGTAATAATTTTCTTGAAGATAGAATATTTTCTGTCCATTATTTTATATCCATAGAGATTATTCTCATTGGTTATTAAATAACTGATGACAATTATTTGAATAATTTAAAAAAAAGAGAACTACTTAAGCTTAATATCATACTCATTTATAAAGATAATACAATGTTTGAAGTATATAATTTATAATACCAACTGATTTTATTTGTGATGATTAACTGATCATGTAAATTAAAGACAGAAATATGAATTTTTAATATTAAACTGTAATGATTACAATATTAGACTACAGAAAATATAAATAATGACGACCTAAATAGAATTACGATCAATACCAACTCTAGGGGTCCCAGTGCCCTGATGCAGCTTTCTTGTAACATCTATTCAGCAGAAAATGATAATTTTAGTGCTCTCCTTTCGAAGCTGCCCCAATGCTTGTTTGCTTACCGAGTTAAGCTGGCCTTGATTATGATTGTTGGAAGAATAAATTATCTTGGATTTCTTTTTTTTTTAATGATGGCAATTTATGGACACTAATAATAATATTACTAATTAGCAATAATATAATTAGTTATTATAGTTAGAAGAAGAAAGAAATTATAACTTTCATCCTACAAAAAATGTTTTAACATCCTGTAATTTATGTTTATTATCTATATGTTATCATCAATTTAGATTTAATAAAAACTGAAAATTAATAAATACTTGGAAAAACAATACATAATAAAGTATGCATATAATAATAAAAAAAAAATGACAGCTAAAACAAATTTTATTGGAAAATTTTATGACAATTTTTATTATTAAAATAAATGATCAATTCAGAAACAAAATTATAAACAATCTTCCATAATTAAACCTAACTAGGAGATTTTTCATCCAAATATTCCTAATCTAGCCAAATTTTACCCCTAGTGATCTATTTTAAACTGCCAAATTAATGATTATATATTAATTATGTTACAGTGCCACCATCTATTGGATTAATAATTAATTATAATTTAATGATTATTGGCCTAAATTTAAAATAATTTTTACTATTTTCCCAAAATAAAAAATTTGCTTTGGCTTGGAATCAAACCAGGATCTTTTGGTTACCATCCCGATGCCTTAACCAGTTAGACTACCAAGAAATTAGCAGATTTTTGATTTTGGAGTGTTTATTATTTAAGTAATTTAGGAATTATTGGTTTAGGCCGATATCAGCACTACTGAAATTTGACAGTTTAATTCTAATGTAAGTCACTAGGGTAAAATTTGGCTAGATTAGAAATATTCAGACAATCTTTATTATTGATATCAGTTGGTATTTGGAAACTGTAATGATGGAAAGTATAATAATCAATAACTCATATTTGTGAATGTATTATCATTATTATTGTAAACTTTCTTATGAATAGACTAATGAGGAATAGGACCCAATAATGCTGATTATCTAGTACTTCTGAATTATATACAAAAATATTCTAAAAAGTTTCCAAAACAATAATACCATATTGTATAAATAACTAATGTATATATGACCTACATCTCCTAATAACATTATCACTTTTTCTGGAAGCTATTGCTAATTGGAATTCTGGAATTTCATGCTTAACTACTCTTGTGATAGTAATGTTTTAATAAATTCCAGATAAATCCATAATCTGGTTTGTAAAAAGCACAAGAATTATTACCTCCATGAGAATGATAGCAAAGACTGAACATGCATGTATATCTACCACTTAGTTGCTATTTGGCTAATTAACAATCACCATTGATTTCAAATATTCCCATTGTGACTGAAATATTCAAAACAATTAGATTTTTGTCTGTTATTTCTAAAATCTATATATAAGAGGCCTGTTTTACAGTATTATCATCATCAATGAATATGCTTTTAATTTTTTAGACATTTTAATGCTATTTACTGATGACTTTTTGATTTATTAAAATAATTTTGAAATTAATTTTCTAAAATAAAAAATTTTCGAAAAAATAAAAAGTATAAAAATATAATTAAAATAAAAAATATATCAGCAAATCAAAAAATTTTTCATTAGTTTATACCATATTAATGTCTAATTTAATTAAAGTTATAGCTATTTGGTAATATATTTCATTTCTTCACAAACTTACAATCCAAATGAACTTGATAAACTTGCCAAATTTAACCCTTGAGACACACAATGGAAATTTTAAATTCGAAATAATTTAGAATTTCATATTTAATTTCTTCAGTTTTATATAATTTTGATGTTTTTAATGTTGATGTTTGATCAAGATTAGAATTTCTACCATTTTAAAAAATCTATTCAGATTTAAAATTATATTTGAATGACTTCTAGAATCTAACTTACATAAAAATTCATCAGAATTTGTAAAAAAAAGCATAATAAAACAGCAACATAAGCAAGTCTTAAAATAATTAAGATTACAGGAAAGAACAAGGTGTATATGATTAAGGACAACATGCAAATAGAGAAATTTTGCATAAATAAGAATAACACACAGTTTTATATATATTATACTAATGTTTCAATATAAAATAAATTAATATTCTTGTTTAGTTTCATAATTTGATGAATTTAGATGATTATAGTAACCTAACAAAAGAACATTGTTTTTTTTAGAAAGAAACTATTAATAAACAATTTCTTTCTAAAAAACTGAAATAGTACTGTGAATTACAATTATAGAAATAATTTTTGAATATATAAAAATATGAGACAGTTAACAATATTTAAAGTATTCAAGACTACTTTGAAGACTTTAAATATGTATTGATTAAACTGTTTCACTGAGCAGTATGTTTACAATATCTCTATAATAATAATAACAATATCTGCCCTTTGTAACAGTCTTAAATTCTCACAAAATGGGGTTTCTGGCTTGAAAATTGGCAGGTAAATTTCTGTCTGGTTATTGGGGCATCTCAAAATTGTGATGAAAATATGTCTTATTGCCGAGAAAGATTTCTTTCAGCGCCCCTGGTAGTAGTACCAAATTTTTAAATTGCTCATCCCGTTATCAGTAACAAAAAATAGCACTTCCTTTTATCAGTAAAGAACGATAGAATGCACGCTATATAATAGATGACCAAGATTATGACGAGAAAAAATATGCCCATCTTTAAAAATTTCTTACGCACCCATATTGATGCGAACACCACACTTTGGGGACCACGGTTTTTAAAGTATACGTCCATCAGAGGCCGCTAACAGACTGAGGTTGAAACTATGTGTCAGTTGTTTTGACGCATAGAATATATGTACTGTATATATAAAATGATAATCACGACTACAAAATGTAAATTTAAGGATGACATTTTCCTATAGATATTCTATTCACCAAGGTGAGAGAAATTTTGCATTAAATTTTTCTAATAATACTGAGAATGTTTCGATTGATTGACATTAAATTTCGAATACACTTATTTAATTAAAAATTAACTTTTAGGTTTAATAAACGATTGAATTAAAATTAGATAAATGTTTCTTCATATAAAGTATAAAACTGGAGAAAATTAAGGTTGTTGTACTATAATCATTTGCAGATAGCTTATTTCTGTTCAAACATACGTAATCTCTGATCAGCTGATACTTTTCATAAGCCATATTGCTTTTTGTTATCAAAAGTGTTTTCGTTAAGCTTAACGAAATGGAATAATTTGATTTCATATCATGGTTAATATTTCAAAAATGTCAGGATCTAAATTATATAAATTTTAACTTAAAAAAGTTAAGATTTTACAAGAATGCGTGTATGGTTTATAAAATTTAAATAACTATTCAGTATTATAATGTAAACGGACGTTTGCTAGCTATGTTTCATTTCCAAAGGGACTTCAAAATTAGATCTGAAATCTAATTTAAACTGTTTCAGCTTCACCCAAGCTTAATATTCCTATAAATATAACCACAGTTATGATATAATGATAAATATTTCACTTTTTGAAACTATATATAAATTGGAATGTTTAAAATACATTTTTTTTTTTATTTTGATTATAAATAATCTCTCTTTGAGCCCATGTCTTTATGTGAAAGGAGTGTTGCATACTCCAGTGATCTTTCTGGGTTGTTGGTAATACAACTTTGCTATAATGGCCAGAAGTTAGAAGCTTAACAAAGTGATGCCTAGAGTTACATGGGATTCTTAAAAAGGCAGCTCCTATACTAGACACTATCATCATTGGCTGATGTGAAATTTTATCGTGATTTTCAGGGTTCATAGAAATGAAAGTAGGACTTTCAAACTTGGATTTACAATTGGAGTGTATAAAGGACAGTGAGAATGGAAATGGAGATTTGGTGTATGGAATGTAAATAGACAAGTGAAAGGAAATGAACGAGTTTCTGAATGTAATGAAACAGTTGTAAATAAAATTAAAATTTTTTTAAAATTATATAGTAAAGCATTTTTAATTTTTATTTAGAATTGTTTTATTATAAAAATTAATGCAAGGTTAGCGACAATCCACTTTTAAATTATATAATAAAAATCATTAATACAATAATTAGATCTAATTTGAAAATAGATTATATCATCAGGTTAATGTATTCAAATCTAGTTTATTTAATAATAATTTAGCAGATCTTCTATGTTATCAAAATGTGTGATTATCCTAGACTCCTTCAGTTCACATTACTTGTAATAATCCAGACTCTACTGTATTGATACCCAGATGAACTTCGAAATAACGGGCTAATTGGGGAGAGAGGTGTTCCATTGATGTGAATTATCTGTTGTTTAGAGGTATAAAGCCATAGTACAGATGAACTTATTACTTTTAGCTTTAGGCATTTTCATATGTTTATGCTTATGCACAACACCTTTTTTTATCTTTGCTTGGCTAACATCAAACTTAATTGCAAAGTCTTTGAGCTTTTCTTTATACTTTTTTATATAACTACGCCAGATTTTCGGTCTGCTACACCGAAATTTCATCCAGACCATCTGAAAATTTGTATGTTGTTTCAGGGTCCGTTGATTTGAAATTCAACTGTATGGCTAGCTGGAAAATCTATTTTGATAAAAAAAATTTTTAAATAAAATATATAAAAATTATGGATATTAGTGGAAGAACAGAGTTGTTATTAATATTATTGGACCAATTAGAGATTTCTTTTTTCACAGATTTCAACAAAAAGTTTTGATTATAAATCAAAGATTTTTTGATGTAATTGCTGTCATCTTAAGTACTTCCATAATATGTTAACTAACAGTGTAATTTTTCAGAATATTGATTGCTAGAGCATTCTGCTATTATATTGTTTAATATTATCAAAGCATTTTCTGAAATTTGTTGAAATCTGAAAATTAAATTTCTTGCTCATAACTATGAATGTTCATAAATCAAATGTTTATAATTTGAGTACCTGTATCCGAAAGTTGAACACTGCTGGGTTGAAAGAAATCAAGATTTATTGTATTTTTGTGAAAGATGGAACAAATCATACTTTGAAATGTTTAATAATTGTTTAAAATTCATAAATGCATATTTATAAATAAATTCATGAAAAAAATTGAATTTGTTGAAAAAGAAATAAATAATAGAATAAATTTGAATTAGATGAATGTTTTTAATGTTGATATTTTGAAATATCTACTTAAAAGCTGTATAATATTTCTTATGAAAATGAATCAAAGAAAAATTGTTAAATATTTATCCCTATTAAATTTGAGTGTTTTATACATGAGAATAATATAATGTACAGTAAGATTCCATTTAACGCGGGGGATACGTTCCAAGGAAACAAAGCGCTAAATAAAACAGCGTTAAATGAGGTCATTTTAGTATATAAATAATGAGGATAGGTGAAACAGAAGCAGCATTATAGCATTATAAAAATATATACATAGCACTTTTATTATTTTATTTTGTAACATGTATTATTACTATTGAATTACATTAATTATAGACATTTTTTATTGCTAATATCGATTTGTATTCAACATTAATTCTTTTTTTTATTTTGTAACATGTATTATTACTATTGTATTACATTAATTACAGACATTTTTATTGCATATTACATTAATTATAGACATTTTTTTATTGCTAATATCGATTTGTATTCACAAATATTCATAAACAGTTTTTATTGCTAATATCAATTTGTATTCATAAATCATTCATGAAAATACCTTAAAATTAGAAAAAAAGTTTTAAAAACAAAAAGCAGTAATCAGATTATAGTAAACTATAAACAATGAAAAAATAAAAATTTTAAGAACAAAAAGCCTTAAGAACAAAAAGCAGTAATCAGATTGCAGTAAGCTATAAACAATGAAAAAAGTTTTAAGAACGAAAAGCAGTAATCAGATTGCAGTAAACTATAAACAACTCAAAAATATTAGATGAAAGAATAACGGTTCTAACTTCAAGGAACTATAGTTTTAAAATGGCAGCATTCAGTTAAAATTAAAATGGGATAATTATTTTTATTACTGTAAAATAACATCGATGATCGATCATAAATATGAACTCTGACTGCAGTAGACTTTCGTATGTACTACACTGCATTGATATCAAATGCACTGTGAGATGGCATAGGAGTATCAATGTAACAAATTCTTGCAATCTCGGATTTATGTAAGAATAACGGTTTGAAATATCACATCAAAATGAATCAATAAAAATATAGAATTTGTAAAAAAAACACATTATATTGAAACAGCGTTAAATGGAGCAGCATTAAGCGGGATATTACAGTATGTTTTTTACTTAATAGAACAAATAATAAACAATGATTGTTCAGAAATATTTGTTTATATTGTAGTTATTGCATATGTAATACTTAACTAGTAGTTTTTTCTGTTTATGTAGTAGAATTGACATTTGGGTTAAATAAATATTACATAATATTTTTATAAATGGAATTTTTTATAATTGGTGATGATTTTATCTTAATATTTTGTTTTTCATTAGAAAAATCGAACAATTCTTCTGGCAATATTGATTTAGTGCTTATATTTGTCACGTGAGACACTTTATCAGTCATTTAATTAATATTCGAAATGCTTTTGGTTAACTTTTTTATTTCAAAGTATTTATATCTTTGTAGCTTAGTAAGTATGCCTCCAAAAACCTTTCTGTGCCAACATTTTGCTAAAAATAAAAGTAATTCTGCAACTTGCATATATTATTCAAAAGAACTGAAAACTAGTGGTAATACCATGAATTTAAGTTGTCATCTTCAAAGTAAACATTTACAACTTCTTAGAGTTCGAAAAGACTTGCAGAAGGAAGAAAAATGCTATCAAGACACTGATGAAGTATCATCATCACAACCTCTCCCAGGAAAGCAAAGAAAATTTCTGAGATGTTTAGGAGCATTGAGAAGTTCAAATCAAATGAATCAGCAGAAAATAAGATAAATCAAGCTCTTATATTATGATGTGTAAAGACAATAAGCTATTGAGTATTTGGATCCTGAAGTTTTTCAACATTTTGTAAAGACAATAACATCTTCATGCAAAATTCCTTCTTGGCCAACAATTAACAGACTAATTTCTGATAAATATAGTATCCAAAGTCAAACAACAGCTCAAACAGAAATTTTGCTTATTGAATACTGATTTATGGACAGACATGCAGAGGAATTACGTTAGCTTGACTGTCCACTTTATAGATGAGGAAAATAAACTATGCAATATAGCATTGGATGTTTTTTATATTGGACGAACGGTATACTAGCAAGTATCTAGCTAATAAACTAAAGCAGTTGATAAAATACTGGGAAATAGATGAAGAATATGTCAATATAGTTATTATATACATAAAAAAAAAAAGGCACAAAAAAACATCAATGTTTTCAGGACCAATGTTTTTTAACATCAATGTTATATTTCAATGGTTTTATCGATGTTAAACATTGATGTTTTCCTATCGATGTTCAAATTTTAAATTACACATTAAGTAATTATTAAAAAGCAGAAAAATAAAGAAAATTTTGAACAATTTTGAACTAAAAAGTCAAATTCGATCATTTCAAAATTATATTTTTTCGTCTATTAAGAGTAAAAGTATTTTTCTTACAAAATTTTCTTATAAAACCATAAAAATTTAAATAAAATGCAGCAAAAATATTTGTATTACGAAAACAGATTCAAAAAAAAGTTTAGTTTGATCATTGGAATATCCTCTTATATACAGAATGTTTTATCCAAAATATATTGAAAATTTAAATAATTTTAAAATATCTCACCATCTAAATTTTTATTTTTTAGTAAAATGGATAAAGAAAATTGTCTAGAATCATTTCCAATTTTACAATAGTTTACACATAGAAACACACTCGTCACATTTGTTTTTTTTTTTTTTTCGAAAATTTCTAAAGGAAAAAGGGACGGAAACTATAAGACATTTTCAAAATTTTAAAGTGAAACTGCCAAGAATATTTTTTCCTCTAACGACCGATATATATAAAAAGAAAAAATATCTGCAAGAAGTTTTTTCACATTACATCTTTTAACGTGAGTATATTACACGTTTCTCACATTACAGAAAACGTCCAATTCTTTTTTATTTTTTTATTCATTCATATCCTTTGTCATGCTGTTTGGTGATCATGTTTTATACTCATACAGACAATAACCATATATATATATATATTTAAATATAAATATATATATATTTAAAAATCTTTCGTGTCTGATAGAGGATTTACCTATTTTGTAGTAAATGTGCATACACTGAACTGCAGTTGTATGTTTTGAAACATTGATTAATAAACATTTATTTAAATATACATGTTCATGTGTCATCAGTTTTTTCGCCAATTTCTTCAATTTTTAAATTTATTCAAATATAGAATTTGATGATTAGAATTTATATTTATTTTTTAATCTACCTTCCTTGAGATTTATATGATTATTGTGTTATCTGTCTTGCTGTGTGTCTACTATTAATTAGTAGATTTTCATAAAAGGTCTAGTGTTCAAAGATATTGTCAATGCCACATTTTTTGATATGACGTTTTAATATGACAGATATTAAAATTTCTGAGATCATCCCTTTATACAGGATGTCCCAAAAGTTATCATCTTTCTCGAAAACTAATGGGAATACAGGAAAATGGGGTTAAGATATAAAAGTAGAGATGTTCTGTGAGCAGTTTATATTTGGCAACTGTCAATAACCCTACAGCGCTCAAAGTAATGACCATGGAAGTACGAGTATTTGTGGTAACATGCAAGATCAAAGGCATGAAATTCACAGAAATTAGAATTTTGAGAGGAAGTTTCATAAGGCAGTTTCAATAGATAAGGTTATCTGTGAAATTTCAACAAATGCTGCATCGGTTTGAGCTCTGTAGAGATAACGACAGTCACCATGTGAAGACTGCTCACTGAACATCCCTACTTTGTGTAGCACTTACTTTGAAATAAAGCTATTTTGTTGTCTTAACCACGTTTTCTAGAATTCCCATTAGTTTTCGAGATAGATAATAACTTTTGGGACACCTTGCAAAACTTGAATTAATTGATTTTTATAAAATTTGATAGAAAGGTTAAGTAATTTACACATGACCTACTGATAGATCAATTATTCCTTTATCATTAATCACATAAAAATGTTGAAACCCGGAAGCTCATCTCTTATAATAATTGAACTACAGTATTCGATATATTTTTATGAAATTCAATAAAGAGGATATACCATTGAGAAGACTTTGACAAACTTTTCAAAATAAAGAACATGTTTGGAGAGAAGACAATTAATTCTTTCTAGAACTCTTCTACATTTTTGTGCTATTAGTTCTTCTATTATGAATAACTTTAACGCTTATAATCATTTTAAAATTATCAATTGTCAAATCTGACCTGTAATCTAAATTTATTCAAATGTTTAAAATGATTACAATAGATTTACATTTATTTTTTACGTAATAATCTTGTTTTTTTTTTTTAAATTTAAAATTGTCCATCTTCTATTTATAATTTTGCAATTTTCTCTTTTCTTTTTAATTCGATTATGCTAAATTAATTTTTTTTTCTTAAACTTTATAGACTTTTATACATTAAAAAAATTCGGCATGTTTAATCCTCTAAACTAGTAGTACGTTAACTATTATTTTCTCGTTTTGAATCTTTCAACGATTCTATTTTCGAAGAACTCCGATTTAAGTACAGTGAAATGTGTCTTTTTTTTTATTTTTCAAACCCAAAACGTTCAAATATATCCCAAACATTTGCTGCAAGAAAGATTTTTAGAGAAGAGAAGAAGAAAGAAAGAAATATTCACGTTTGTGTCATTGCTGTTCCTATGGACTATGTCTACACCTTTATTAAACGAACTGCACATGTATTTCAATTGTACAAATGTAAATATATAATTCATTAGTTACAAAACAAGTTACTCTTCCAAAAATTTTTTGTTTATGTAAATGAAAAAACAAAAAAGATGAACTTTGATTATTGTTTTGAAATATTTAAAAAGAAATAAGATTTATAGTTTCATGCTGGAAATTGATATAATAATATCTATTAAACAATGAAAATTTTTAAAATATATTCTTACTGCAGTTTATAAGCAAGAAGAATTCCTAAAAAAGGCTCATAAATCAGGCTAAATTACCATTAATTTAAATGGAAAAAATTATAATGCATCTGAGAACCCAAAAATATTGCTCATTTTTCAAGGAAATATGCTTAAATATTATCTAATTATATAAAATGATAAAATTACTTCAATAATTAGCATTAATTGTTCTAAATTATTCTAATATAAACTAAAAAGAACAGTTTTCTTAAACTTCCTGACAAATAGTTCCATTACTAGCATTGAATGTATTATATAGGTGTGCTCATCTAGTTATAAACATAATTCATACATATGTTTTGTTCATAAGTTGGGTTGTTTGTAACTCAGAAACTGTTGTTGTTTTGGCTTCAAAATCATTGAAATAACTTTACATATATTACAACTGGACCAATTAAAAGTTTCTTATTTCACAGATTTTAATGAAAAGTTCCGATTATAAAATGAGAAACTTTTGGTGTAATTGTTGCTATCTTGAAATACTGCCATAATACTGTATATTTAACTAACTGTAATTTTACATTATATTGATTGCTAGAATATTTTGTTATCATATTACTTAAAATTATTGAAGAAGTTTTGAAATTTCATGAAATTTTACATTCATAAGTAACTAGAGAAACTCCTGTATATATTTCCATCTCCATATATTTTGTGTAAAGCTATTGTTAACCAGATGATGCTACTCGTTCAATTCTGGGCCCTTTACTACTATATTTTTAAAGAAATTAGACCCAGCCTATGGATTAACATCCTTGAAAATCTGTTGGCTGACATCATTTTGCTAGCAGTCTGTGATGAATCATGGAATAGCTTACTATTTAATAACAGTTATAAAAATTAAAAATAAAATGTCCCCAATAAAAGTTTTGCCCAAACCTGTCATCGTTTAACAATTTTGTGAAGTATTCTGTGTAAGAAAACAATAATCATAATAGTTAACTATGAACATTATGTACAATTAAATATTTCATTATGAATAAAATAAAACAAATTCAATAAAAAAAAATCATTTTTATGATGACCATAAAAAAAAGCTGACATTATTTAGGAGATTCTTGTGTGTCGGCATGTGGATATTAAGATTTAAATTCTTTAAAAATATTGTATTTTATATTGGGATTTGCTAGAATATATAAACACTAAGAGGAAATAAAACAAAACTTAAAATTTTATATCAATATTTATTAAAAATATTTAAAACTGCAACTGTTCTATATGAAACACTCATAATGACACCACTGCTGTCATTCAAAAAATTAACAACCAGTTTGCTCTATTTAAAAAAAAAAAAATTATAACTAATCATAAGGTTAATACTTAAAATAGGCACAATGCTATTTTAGTATACATTTTTATTGTTTAATGTGTTTGAGAAAGGAGCGACAGTTTCCACTGAAATAACTATTCTCAAATAATTACGTATGATTTTCAATGAATCTATAATAATGACCCCTATTATAATTTATTATTATTTTTTCATTTCAAAAATATTTAGCAAGCTTGCAAAAATTTAACTGTGATATTTCATTTTCTGCCTCCATAACAAGCATTTTGACAAACCTGATAAATTTTAACAATTAGTTCAGATTAACTGGCTGAATGACAACATTGGTTTGCACTTTTAATGAATTCTTCCACATTAGCAAGGTGTGTCTTATTTGACTTTGAAATTTTAATTACCTTTTCTTGTAAAAGTAGGATAAAGACTCATAATTCAAATTTTTTATATGAATTTGCTCATATAAGAAAGGTTTTGTTAACTCAAAAAAACTCATATTTCAAAAAATATTATCTTTTAAAAATTTCTAACTTGAGATTACAAGTATTTCTTGACCTATACGATACATTTCTGGAAACATTAAATATGCCGATTTTACATTATCTATTATATAATTTTTTTTAACTGTTATCAAATTAGGCATAGTTAACTATAAACTGCCTCTTCTACATAAACACAATTAAACCTTCAATAAATAAGCACTTTTGGTAGTGAGTAACTTTTAATAAAATTGAACAAACGTTTTCGGCTTGAAGCCCTCTTCAGGTTATACAAAGAATAAAATTTTTTTTTTGTTTTTTCAAAAAATATTCTATTCTTTGTATAACCTGAAGAGAACTACAAGCCAAAAACGTTTGTTCAATTTTATTAAGTTACTCATTGCCAAAAAGTGCTTATTTATTGAAGATTTAATTGTGTTATCAAATTAATAAACTAAACAAAGCATAATTAGGATGTTTAAGAACATTTATTAAATTAATTCAGGATTCTTAGATTAGTAATCATTAGCATTATATGCAAAACTAAAAACATTGTTGCAACAGTCAAAAATGTATTTAGTATTATTAGTAAATTGTCTGCATTACACTGCAAAATATTTTATTGTCTGATGCCAGACAATTTTATACTGATTTTTTAGTAACTTTGGTTTTTAGATAATCTAATAATTAATGAAAGAATTGAAAGATAAAAATCATTCCTGAATTAATTTAATTGACATAAACCTAATACAAGCATCTTACTATTAAATAATTATTATGATAAAATAAAAACAATATATTTTATATACAGTAGAGTCTCCCTAATCTAACACATATGGTTCTGGAGCTTGTCAGATTATTGGATGTTCAATGAAAAAAATGGAATTACAGAAACGAATATGCTCTATTTATTGAGACTTTCCTATCACTGCTCTTGCTGTTCAGATCTTTCACAAACCACCCAATTTTTTTTTAAATGTCATAAATGCTGGCTCTTCCAATACCATAAAACGAAGCCAATCACTAAACTTTTCTTCCAAGTCAAGTTTCTTAATTATTTCTGCCTTTTCAACCACAGTCAATGTTTTGTGTTTTTGTTTTTCACTTTTTCCAATTTGTGACATTATGTAAAGATAAATAACAAACACTGATACAGTAAAAAAACTAATTTACAGTAATCAGTGTACTGAATTTAAAAATTAGTCTGATTATAAGCCTAAGCAATGAATGAATAGTGACTGACAATTTGTTTACATCAGTTTCTCTTTCTCACAATCGTCAAGTTGTGATATGAAAAATTCATGTGGGTGGCACGACAGTTCACAGTGTGTGGGACTACTGGAAGTGTCAGACTACAGAGACTCAACTGTATATGGCCTAGCTGTAAGAACTATTATAATATGATACAAATATATTGTAATAATTATTGTATACATTGGATATCCATTTTGATTATGCATCATAGGAAAATTAATATAATTTTAGACTATGCCAGTTTCTTGCTCTCAGGTGCATTAATTTAAATAACAATGATTTTGTCACATCACAAACTTTTTCAAACAATGGATGTAACCATTTTTAAGTCTGCTGAACAGATCGTAAGAAAAACAGCATTAAAAGATGTTTGCAAAAGTTTGTGATGTGACAAAATGGATGTAACCATTTTTAAGTCTGCTGAACAGATCGTAAGAAAAACAGCATTAAAAGATGAGTCATCCAAGTGGTCACTTGCTAAAGTTCAATCTGAGAAAACATTTTTTTTTGAATTCTAGATTTTTAGGAGGGATCTGGACTAGATTTATTGAAACCTATCTGTCAATCTTTTGGCAGATCCCATCAAGGATGCTATTGCTTATGTAAAATCTGGTGGAATATTTGAATTATCCAGTCACCAACCAACTATAAAATATAAAAAGATAAACCAAATATTCAAAGCAAAATTAACCTCTAATATAATAATTTAGAATTAAATTTCAATTTTAAATCAAGGTTATGATGGCACCTTAGCCTTGATTTAAAATAATTATTAAAATAGCAATTTAATTCCAAATTATTTGGCTTTGAATATTTGGTTTGTAGATATTCCCCTAGTTAGCTTCAATTAGGGCATGGAAAGATAAGTAATAACATATAATATTGAAAAAAATATATATTTTAAACTAGTTTCTGATGCTTCTACATAGATAATTTAAAATGTTTCAAAGCTCTACAAATAAATTTAATAAATTTCCAAAAAATAAAACTAAAGGAAAAACTATTTCAATAAGTTTAAGTGGTTAGAATGATAATTATGAAAGAAATTTATGTATTCAATGCACCAATTTAAATGAACTGATCAAGTAGTTATTTCTTTTTTAAAATCAAAAGCAAATATTTAACATAATCACTATAATAAATGTTCAAATAAATATTCTTCAACAGCTAAACTATACACTCTAATATATTGTAGAAGTTTTCTCCACATTATTCAACATCATATCTTACACAGGATATTATGGTGGCCATATCTGATATTCTACTATGGAATCAACAGCATCTTTGATGGGATCCATCAATTCAATGAATTTCAACAGACTTACCTGGAATCCCTCCTGAAGACTTACCTGGAATCCCTCCTGAAAACCTGGAATCTACAATAAAGTGTGGTTTCTCTGAAGTTAAGCGCACAGCCATTTTGCCAATGCATATTCTTAATGCTGTTTTCTCATGATCTGTTCAATGGACAGACTTAAAAACAGTTTTATCCATTTTGTCATATCACAAATTTTCATGAACAATCATTGTTATTTAAATTAGTGCAACTGGGGAACAGAAACTTGGCATAATTTAAAATTATGTTAATTTTCCTATGGTGCACAATCAATGTGTATACTGTAATATATTATGATAATTATTATAATATATGACAGTATCAATAATAATGTGTTAATAATAACATCAATTATGTTATTTTAACAATGAATTATCATTAACTGCCAGGGCAGCAATATTATAACCACTATGATATTGTATAAAAATTACAGTGCTGTACTGTATATTAAATTATAATGATCATTTTAAAATATTTTGAATTTTATTTAGTTAAAATTGAATTTAATATGTCCAAGTACATTTATAGAAACTTCAATATATTAATAAAGCCATTATGTTTTTCACAGCTGTGAAACAATATAATGCATAATGATATTTTTTTTAAAATCTTGTTTAAAAGACAAAGATTTCAATATTAAATTTTATAGCTTTCATATTTGAGATCGAAACTTCAATATATTAATAAAGCCATTATGTTTTTTCACAGCTGTGAAACAATATAATGCATAATGATATTTTTTTTTAAATCTTGTTTAAAAGACAAAGATTTCAATATTAAATTTTATAGCTTTCATATTTGAGAAAGGAAACTGTCTAGCATATAAAATTCATTAAATCAAATAAAAATGATGGTTGAATAGTTGAAGATTGATTATTGAATTTTCATATTATTAAAAATTACATTAAACCCATCAATCATTAATATTTTTTTTTTTTTAACTATTTAATAATTTCACCTACACTGTATGTTTGTTAATGAACCACGCAAAATATTGATTGCCACTACTCTAATTGGATAAATGAGAAAATATTATTCTCTTCTCTTTAATTAAAGCTATTATGAATCTCATCTAATACTGTCCACAATCATTGTTAATGTTGTTATAATAGAAGTAATTTAAAAACATTCGCATTTCAAAATGAAAGGAAACCGAAAATTTTACAAATCAGATAGCTTCTTATAAAGCTAAAGCTAGCTTGAAGAAAGCTAAATTGGCATCACTAGTATTGTAGTAGCAGAACATACTGATATGTTAAGAACCACTCATGCAAAAAGGCAAAAAAGCAATAACAAAAACCAGTGTTGATTATAGTAAATGTCTTTTTTCTATTTACTAGCATACATCTGATTGGGATTTCTTGAGTTTAAAGTATCCATGATCACAGTAAGCAGTATCCATTATATATTGAAAATATACAACTATTTAGAATAAATCGTTTTCTCTTAGTTTTTGTTTAAGAGATTAGAAAAATAAAAAAATATATTATTTAAACAAACAAAACAAAAAATCAACAAGCACAGTTAAATATATTAATTTTATCTACCGTAATATATAATTTATCATTATATTATAATCAATTTGTTGAAATGATAAAAATTCATGTTTTATATAAAATATTGTATATTTATAATTCTTTGGATAAAAGTGTATAGTATTTTTAAGATTTAAAAAATTTTTCAGTTTTAAATCACTAGAATTTGAATCATTATTCTTTATACTAAGTTTGTAACACTGTATATAAAAATTCTGCTCATGAATATTTTTAGATGACAGTATTTCTATATTTGTATAAAATCATATAATGAAACAAATTATCACACTGTCTGATTTAATGAAAAATTTTATTAAAAATATTGCCCAAATTGTCAAAGTACAAGTATTCCTCGAGTTAAGATTATAATGCATTCAAAGTTTTGTTTACAATTCAAAATCTATTATTGCAATAAACTCCGAGGCACTTAACATACCTATTTTATGTAATGTATATTGTTAATTGGATCAATTAGAGATTTTTCATTATTTGAAAGATTTGAATATAAATGTTCAATTATAAAAAAAAAAAAGATTTCTGGTGAAAGATCTATTATGAAACATTTCAGTAGCACATTAATATGTAATTTTATATTACATTTCATAATTATTTTGCTATTATAAATGTTTAAAATTCTTGTACAATGGTATCAAACTTTCTAAAATTTCAAAATGGCATGTTTGTATGTACAAAAGTTTGTAACTCAAGGAATACCTGTAACATTGTTATGGCAACTATGGATAAATGTATTTCAAATCATTATTTGTGATGACTTTTAGAAGAATTTACATGTCAAATATATTATTCACTATTAGATTATTACTAATCTTTATGAAATAACTATCTATATAAACTTTTATTTAGAATATAATAATGTAGTTATATCTACAAAAAAATGTCGCATATTGTCCCAAACGAAGTTTTTAAATTAAAATTAATTCAAAGTTAAATTGTCCTATTATATTTGATTATTAAATTTTTCCCTTATAATTGGATATATTTAGCAATTTAAATATTGAATTCATTTAAATTAATTTTTTATTTATAATTAAATTTTAATTACAATTAAAAATCGGAATAAATTAGTTTAAAAAAAAATAAGAAAAAGTGTAAAT
>AYEL01058623.1:0-22197 GCA_000484575.1 Olivierus martensii
ATTAGTTTAAAAAAAAATAAGAAAAAGTGTAAATTTTATGAGTTCTATGAAAAAAGATGTTGAAATTATAATGAGATAAAAATGTTATATAACTGTTTTATAAAAGAATAAATATCTTGAATAAATTAAAATGATGTTGGAAGACAAGACCAAAAAAATTTCCTATATTTACTCCAAACCATTATGATTATCTAAAACTGATTTTATACATTAAAAATTTGTCATTAGAAAAAAAAATTCATTTTTTCCATTTTTTACAAATAATACTGTAATTCTAATAATATTTTCAAGCATTTAAGACGTAACTCCCCAATATAACTTTAATGTACATGTAACAAATACATATTTACAGTTCTAATTAGTATAAATTAAAGCTGCACATTGAACTGAAGATCTGTACTGATACTGCAGCAGAACATTCCACACGATAACATATATGGTACCTAAAGTCCACTGTGTAGATTTTTTTTTCTTTTTCCTTTTTTTTTTTTTTTTTAAATTTTATGATTAGATTGATAAATGAAGTTCCGCAGAAAAACATAACAAAGTCAGAAGAATTTCCGAGTTTATGAATTTTGAAACAATGGCAAGTTTTGTTTAGGTTGAAATCTACCAAAATATCCAACCTAGACACTAAATCACAGTAAATTTTGTTTTTTTATATTTCAAAATTTAAATTGTGGATGTTTCTTCTTACTTTATAATGTTTCATCCAAGCATGCTTTCCTTAACCTTGAATAGCAAACATTTTTTTTTTATCAAAATAAATATGTATGACATGATCCGATAACTTTCCAAAGGGAGTTTTAGAAGTCATGAGTACTGGAATGAGTAACAATTTCATCTTTACTATGTGAACTTTTTTCTTTTTAATTTTTAAAAATTAAACATATATTAGTTATTAAAAAAATCTTATCATCATTAACCTGCAGCTATTGATAAAATTCCACAGTTAAATTTCTACAGGACTTAATAAAAATTGTTTTAATTAGTTATTCTATCACAGTATAAGATATTACATTCACATAAGCAATTCTTGTTGTTTATTCCATGTTACATACATTTGAAGTAGGAATGCAACTTGAGCATGCATCATGTTATGTGTACACGAAGAAAAGACTTCATTCTTTTCATGCATCTGGGCACGCAACTGATACCATTCCAAGCCAGAGTCTTCAGATTTGAAAGTTGGAAATTAAACAATTGATTCAGTATCGTCAACACATATCTTTTCAGTTTTTAAATTTTCTACTATTTTAGAACAATTTTTTTACATGTATTATGTATCATGTTTAGTGCCAAACTTAAATTTTACAAATTTTGATATGTAGAAAATAAACATTTATCAGTATCAAAATTTTAACTTTAGTTTTTGCGAGTGATATGACAAGCTAACGTAAATATGTTATTGTAATATAACTCTCATAATGTGAAAAAAGATTTTTTTTTAGAATTTTGTGTTTTATCTTTATGATATGCATTATTTTAAAACTTGAAAATGTGAATCAATTGCATGAATCCAGCAGACTGAGACAATAATGAACAATATCACTAAAATATCAACAGGAGTCAACTATTACCAGTGACAATTCATGTTTAATCAAATCTTCAGACGGCCACCATGCCATCCTGTTATAAGTTACACTGAATGAAGGCATCGTATCATCTTTTCTTCCATCAACTGAAACCAACAAGTTACCACTCCTATATATACCTCAACAATTATATATTCACATAGTTTTGTTACTCAAGTGCTACAGTACATAGTTTATGGACTGAAAAAATGTCAGTTAACCAATTTCCATTTTTCATGGAAGTCAAAGATAAATCCTACCAAACAGCCATTGAGGGGGAGGAGGAATATTGAACTGGAGGCTTGATTATGCAAAACACCAATACAACTCCATTAACTCCCTCTCAATCCCATTATAATTATTTTTTAAAATTCTATTTTCACATGAAATTTCTCCGGTGCCTAAACATTCCCCTGAAAAAAAACTTTTTAAAAAAAATACTCTTGCAACATTGACTACTAAAATAACTGCATATGCCAATTACCAGTAATCTGTCAGGAGGCAAGCAACCATTTAGTGAAAATTTTTCTTATATTTTTGTATATCAGTTTAAAATCTTTAAACATACTGGAGGGGTCTGGCGCATGTTGGCCTTAGCCGATGGGTCTGTTCATGCCACATATTTTATAACTAAAGAATAATTCAATCAATGGGCAACAGCAGGAATAAACAGCAAACTTAGCACCTCTGTAATTACCTTTTTTTTTCCAAATAGACAACACCATAATCACAACTTCACCACTGACTGACTACCAACCCTTGCAATGGCAGAAGCATGGTTGTAAATAAGATGAAACAAAATTAATAACATGTATAATTATAAATCTAAAATTACATAATTTTTTTATATCTACATTATATTCTCTTGACAAAAATCATGCAAATAACATCACAAAAATAAGCTTAGCTTTCCATCTAAAGATCTTCATCAAGTAGCCAACCAACCAATAATTTATACAATGCATATCACTGTTATTACAGATGAAGACCTCTAGTTTTAAAATTTAATTTTTTATGCAAATAATAAAGCACTCAATTTTCTTGCTATAATTTTCAATATTTTGCAAGCTGTACAAGAACCAAGCTACAAATAAAAAGCATATTACTGACCAGAGTAATGTCTGACATTTTTTTAAGAGGAGAAAAAAATCTACAACAAGGTAACAACAAGAACAATCAACTACCACGAGTAGGAAACATGCGATCAAACATCAACCCCCCCACAAATCAAAATCAACCTCACTTGCAAAATGGCAGTGAAAGTGCTAAGAGTATGTCTTATTTTTTTATATATATATATTTTTTAACTGTTCTATTTCCAACACCTTTTAGCTTGCAAATTACTGCCTTCCCTAACACAAATGAAGCCATAAACAGGGATATTTCTCAAGTTTGGCCACTTTTAGCTACAGAAATGTCCACAAGCTAAGCATGGACTTACTCAAAAGTTAAGAAACACTGATCATCTGCTTACACCAAATTAACAATACTTAAGCTTGCAAGAACTTCCCAAATAACCCCTATATTGTGGGTGATGAGAAGTGCAGATGTTACCCAGTTAACTGTGTAGATATCACTATAATACACCATTGAACTGCCCAGAGGCATTAGTGATAGCTTTTGAAGACTGCCAATTTTTCTTTTGTCTTGCTACTCTCCTTCATGGTCAGCCACATACTATACAATTTGATGTTGAATTGATATCATTCGTGAACACTACACATACACAATAATGCCTGGACTGATCTCTCTACTTCCCAGGGACTGTGGATCTACACCATGATGGTCTCAGCAAGTGAAATTTGTACAAAAACATTTTTCAACATTAACATGTAATATTTTTTTATCTTTTTTTATGCAAATATTTTTTAAACTTCTCCTTAAATTTACATTACTCATCAGGTTTTGATCCCTGAAGAAGAGCAACGAATCTTGCCATTTGTCGATGTGTAACAATGTAAGAAAAGTCCAACTTCTAAAGTTTGGAAAACAAGGAGGATTTAGAGGCTATTGCAAAGCAAGCCTGACATCTTTCCTCTAAAAACTCATCACCACAAAGTATAAGGAATGGTGACTACACCTGGCTACACAACTTGAGAATGTCATCATTATACTTTACAAGGAAATGGTGACATTGTCAAGTTGGAGACCAACAAACCCCATTTTTAACAGTACAAGAAAAAGTTGACATCATCTGATTTGAAAGCCGGACAGAAGTTTTTTATCACCTTAATACACAAAAAGATTGGTGAGGACAATCCATCACCTCACTGTACAAGGGAATGGTGCTATCACCAGCGTAAGATACCTGAGGACCTCATCACCTCACCTGACAAGGAATGGTGAGATCCCCAGGAATATGGGACGAGAAACCGAATGGTGTGGCACCACAAGAGTTCTGGATCACATCTTGCATGAATGCTACACAGAAACAAGTCAGCGTCGTACCGGTGGATTACTTACAAGAACATGTACAAAGTAAAGCAGTCATGGCCAGACGAATGGGTGGGTTTTGTCAGCTCACAATTATAGTTGACACCCTCATTCACTGGGAGCAGCACAACAGTCCCATGTTGTCAATAATGCAAAGACACGTGCCCCTTGTACTACTTCTGGTTCTGCAAGAGTCCAATTTTTACTTAGGCTCCTAAAGTTGCACCATCATTTTCCACCTTCTGACGTCTTCTCTGTCAACTCTTTCATCTTATCAACATAGTCTGCAAATATGTCACGGAAACGTGACCACGATTTTTCTGGAATGGTGATTGCTGTTCGAAAATTACTCTTTACCTGAAAGAAAAAAGGATATAGGAGTACAGAAGGCCTTATCTTAAAATACAGAAATAAATATAAATGTATCGAGTCTTTAAAAATATATTTTATTTATAAAATTTGTAAAAATCAAACTTTATTTTTTTTATTAATAACTGTTCTAATTTATATAGAATATATTTTACTGTTTTCCGTTGCTATAGCAACAACGTTTAAAGTTAAAAATTCTTTTTGCGTTCTATGGAACTTATTCCGTTGTTTTTCTAACTTTGTAGCTGAAGAGGATTTAAATATGTTTTCTGTTGCTATAGCAACAACGTTTAAAGTTAAAAATTCTTTTTGCATTCTATGGAACTTATTCTGTTGTTTTTCTAACTTTGTAGCTGAAGAGGATTTAAATAAAATCAAAATGCTACAACTATTAAACCTTGGTTTCTGTGTGATTTTAATCCTGCCTTAGTGTTACTGTTTTTAAATGTCTGTTGTTTAGGCAGTGTATTAGTTTACGATTTTGAACATTCTAATATTAATTTAATTATCACTGATATAAAATTAGTAGTAATAAACAAATATTCACAATTATTTAACAATATATATTATTATTTATATATTAATTATAACAGTTTTTCATAAATATCAATTTTATGATTATATAGATTCTTATAACTAAGAATTATAATTTGGAATAATTACCTTTCTATCAGGTTTATGAGGATTGGTAATAATATAAGGAACACCTTCTCTGACAATAATAGCTTGAGAATCTCCAACCCATGCTATATACAAATATTTTTCTTGAATAAATGAACAAACTACTGTGCATCCACTTTTAGTATTCTGAAAAATTGTAAATAATATGTTAAACTGAAATCTATAACAGTTTGGATAGGAAATAAAATATATATATAAAAGCATAAGCTTGAAGAATAACATTAATTGAACAATGTCATTGTTTATAATGAACATGTGATATGCTTCCTGAACAAAATTATTGAAATACAACGGTTGTATCTTTGGTAACCGAGTAGTCTCATTGGATTATGATAGTCACATGATTATTGTATTTGAAATTAATGGTGTATGTTGAGTACTGTGCTGTGTATTATTTCATCAAGCTACTAAAATTCAAATCTCATATTAAAAGGCTGTTATGTGCACAATAGACCAATGCTGGTCGCGGTGCTTGGGCGGAAATAGGCCTGTAGTTGATTGTCAGTTTCCGTTAATTAAATAGGACGACATCGACCATTACAAAACATTGTTTATTAACATGGGAAAGATCACATACACCAAACACAATAATTTCACTAAATCACTTCGGATTTGAAGTGCTACCATGATGACGGACTCAAAATGGAAACGCCAGATTCTAACCGATCCCCAAAGGAAGAGAGCCAAGCGTGGGATCCGGGTTCTTTTAAAGCTGCCCGGAACGCGGAACCAGAAATGCGCTGACCTCTCGCGGTCAGAATATGCAATGAGGACCATTGCTATAACAGTTGCTACAGGCCCCTCCCTATTCTACTACTACTACTACTAAAAGGCTGTTATAGTTTTATTTTTAATGTCTATCCCTAATTTACTATTAATTATATCTTACATTATCTTATTTAATATTATTCTTAAGTTAAACTTTGATACACATAGTGACTAGATTGATTCCACATGATATACGACTAGATGCTATTAGAGATAATGAACCTAATTATCTTGCCAAAATTATCCCTTGATCTTAGCAGAAATTTTAATGATGATTTCTGTTAAAATCAAGGGATAAATTTGGCAAAATAATTAGGTTCATTTGGAGTAAATTCCCTTGAGATTTATATTATATAAAGTAATTATTTATTTAAATTAAGACTAAGGTGGGGCCATTTGTTATTTAATAATTAAACTTTAGTTTTTACTAATTTCCCGAAATTAAAAATTTGCCTTGGCCTGGAGTCAAACCATGAATTTTCGGTTACCGTCCTGATGCCTTATCAGTTGGACTATCAAGACATCAACAAATTTTCAATTTCAGGATGTATATAATTTAGATATTATTGGATTTATGCCAACAGCAGCATTCCTGAATGGGATAATTATAGCCACAGGTCCTCTATAGCAAATATGGGCAGACATACTTGGCTCAAGTCATCAAGTAATTTGGCAATTATTTCAAAAATAATCTGCTAGGGGAAGTTTGGCTTGATAGAATTATTTGGATTGCATAAATCCTCTTAATAAATGTTGATTATATAATTAAGCTATTAGAGATATATAACTGTTCTGAGCATATTAGTCTAGCCAGTAATATACATATATTAGCAAAAATATTTATTTGATTGTTTAATTAACTTGGTTTAAAATTTAAATTTTAAAAGCCTTAGTGATTCATCTGATACTGTGTGTATATATACTGCTGTAGATCTGCCATATATAGTTTGCTGTGTTATCATGTCATGTCCATTATCTATAAGACTGGATCAAAATTCAAATACAATATAGTGATAAAAGTTGAAATTTAATGAATGTAATGAAGTATTTCAAAACTGAAACTGCTTGCTGAATGCATTTAAGTAACCATTAATTCAAACTGGTGGCATTTAACTAAAACTAACAAAATGTTGGTGTTTTTATTAGTTTTTTTATAACTTTTTTTGATACTTTCTACTCATATTGTTTTCTTTCCTCTAAGTTAAACTGTTATCATGAAAATAAAATTAAGTATTTATGATAAAGTAATGGTTGAACTAATGAGTTGCTAACATAGCAATTTATTCAGAATTTTGTTATAAAATCTATTCAAGGAAAAGCAATAGTTATTAAAAAATGAATTATTATTTAGGAGAATTCAGTATTATGTAAGTATTTTAAGGAGCAGAAAGGATAAATAAATTCTTTTTTACAGATATTATATATTAATGGAGAGTTCTATTAATGTTTATGTAAAATTTTAAAAAATTTTGAAATATAATTTGCATGCTAGAACTATTTATACAATATGCAAACATTACATTATGAATTTGTATATTTTCTATTTTTCTATTATATTTATTGTCAATTTTTGATATTAAAAACTCTAAATGTTAACAATTATAAATTTATAAAAATGTTATATATAGTACTTTCATATTTTTAAACTGCAGAAGAGATGATTAGAAAAATAAAATTTGATGCAATTTTTAAGTGGATGGTCAATAAATTGCTTACATAGAAAAGGGATAGATTTAAAACGACCAAAAATATGCTTACATAATTTTTGAATGCCCTTATAATATTGAGTATATTTGAGATTTTTAATTAATTTCCAAAACTTTATATTTGTATAATACCATTTTAATAAATTATTTTACAAATTTGTATAGGTCTAATTTTTTTTTTCAATTATTATAATGAAAGATTAGATATATTATTTTTCTTTAATAATATATTTGAATATGCATAATTGTTTTATTCTCAATTTCAAAAGAATAAGAGTTGCATCAATAAAAGTTTCATTTTTTTTAAATTTTATTCATCATTTTTTATGAGCATATTTATTAATTAAATAATAAATTCATTTCGAAATATTAAATTATTTGTAAATTTTCAAATTAAAAATAAATAATCATTAAAATATAATATAATAGACTATATATAAACATAAAAACAGAGAAAACTGTTTGATCAAAGCTATTCAAAAATTTTTGCATCTAATCAAAATGGCTAAGAGTTAATAGATTTTTCTGTGAAAGTCTGATCTTTTAGTAATTTGCTGGGCTCTTTCATTGCTGGTTCTAGTTGAACACTTAGATTGTAAAACTAGCATACACAGTTCCTCTTCAATGAGAATTACATGTATATAAAAAATAATTCACTCTTGATATCAATTATTATGATGATATTTTAGAGGGATATGTAATCTATACTTTACATCAAAATACTATTAATTTTAAAGGCACTATGAATGCAAGTAAAACCATTTTCTTATTTCCAGTGACAGCAAATAATTTGATACTATGCATTATAGGCCAATAGTAATAAAAAGTCCTTTAAAAGTCAAATTCTATTTTTAAGAACATTTTCGATACATTTCAAACATTTTTTGTGTTGAAAATATTTTTAAACAATCACTAATGATTGTTTAAAATCAATTGAGAATATATGCAAGGATTCTTCAATGCTTCAACCAGAAAACCATGAAATTACTATTCATCATTTGCGTTTTATTTATTAGCTATATTCATCATTGTCTAAACTTAATTTCCCTAAAACAATTTAAAATTTCTTAAATCATTTGGTGTATGTTCAAGTACAGTGAGTGATTGATTAATGAACATAATCCGTTCTAAGATAATGTTCGTTATCCGAATTGTTCGTTAATCGATCATCGATTTACCATACCAAGACAATATTCGTTATCCGAATTGTTCGTTAACCGATCATCGATTTACCATAGGTTTTAATGGGAATTTGATTAATTCATTCTAGACTCCAAAAAAATAAATAAATAATTATATAATTTCTTACTATGTTTATTTATATATAATAACCATGATATATACATACATTGTATTGTATTTTAATCTATTATGTTTATTTTCCATTAAAGAATCTGTCCAATGTTGATTGTTTTCTTTCTGCAACAGGATTTTTCAGAAGTGATTAATAGCATTGTCGTTGTAGAGATCCCACCAAACCTATTGACCTTATCTTGGTATGGGTGCATTCTAACACCAAAATTGTTGTAAAATCTCTCTCTTACCTTCTTTAATAAATCTTTGATTTGTTTTAAGTTGTCTCCGAAATTCGTTTTAATTGGGAAAAATTACTGTTCTCCCATCATTACCCATATCTCCACAAACACACAATTGATCTAAGCCTGTCATTCCATTAGGTTAGTTAAGCCCCTCCTGAAAAATTGGAGGAGTGGACCCGGATCCTCCAGGATGGTAAGCCACAGCTTTACCATGCAGCCACAGCCAACCCGTCATTGTGTTAGTCCACAGGTCCCACAGTTTGTTCTGTGAAGTGTTTGTTATCTGAATTTGTATTCATTATTCGAACAGTTTGTTAACTGATCACCCACTGCAATTATCCAGTATCCAACTCTATACACAAGTACAACTGAGATGATATATTCTTAATTCTTTTGATGATTAATAAAATGAATATCTGTTTACATAAAAAGAGCATTACAAAGAACAATTTGATTTATGAAAAACAAATTTTTCATAAAAATCATGTATTAAATAAAAATTTAAAACAATGTTTTATTAAATTTACATACTTCTCCTTTTGATCTTTCTAAGATTTGATTATCTGTTGTTTGAAATCCTTCTTTTATTGCTTTTACAATATCTGTTGAAAAGTCTGGATGATTAACAATGTTCTGATGTAAATGAGAAGCAGCATAATTAGCCGCTCTAATACCAGCATGACCATCGAAAACACCATAGTAACTAAATTGTGGAACATTCTATGATAAAAATAAAAAGAATTAAATTTTAAATATACATTTCATATTATTAATTTAATAAACACACATCAATTATGACAATTAAATAATTCTAGCAATATATAAAACATAGCAATGATTCTCAAAATATAATAACAAAGCTTTTGCAAATAACATATAATCAAAACTGTTTTTGATATTTAATGGTACACAAAAGTTAAAAAACTCATTCGATTTATAACGTATATTTCATAGACAAAACACGTGAATGATATCTTCATAGTATGGAAAATATACTATTAAGTTAACAAAAATGTTATAGCAACTTATTACAGTGGTACTTCACATTTGATGACCCGCAATTCGTCAGTCTCACAATTCGACAATTGAATTTCACAAAAAGGTGCATGCGTGTACACGGAATTGTGTGATGCCATTTATTATTTGCATGGTTATTTGTCAGTTTTTGTTGGGCTGCTTTGGTGTTTGCTCATGTTGTTTGTTTTAATTTTTAATTCTGCATTTTACAGAAAGTAAAAAATTTGCAAATCCATAGTTGTTATTAATTTTTTAAGTGAAATTTAGAGAAGGATTCAAAGAGAAGTGAACAGAAGAATAATTCGGGAAAGAACAACACCTGATTGAGCATAGAGAAGAAGAAATAAATTACAGATAAAGAGCAGAAAGGTAAAACAACTATAAATGTAGCTCAAGAGTATGGAATTCTAAGACAACTTGGCAACGTTTTGTAACAGAGAGAAGATTATGGGTGCTAGAATGTCTGCTGGAACAATAAAGACTTCTGACAAGAATAAATCTTTAATCAATGAAGAGATGGAAAGGTTGCGTCTCACCCGGATTAAAGATAGATGAAGGGAGATCCAGTAACTCAGGCAATGACCTATGAGAAGGCTAGGTTAATTTTCGAGGAATTGAAGAAGAAAACTCCAGGATGCACCTCAGATCAAACTGAGGAATTTAAAGCAAGTCAAAATTGGTTTCATAGATTCAAAAGTAGAACAGGATAAAGAAGACTTTATTCCAACATCCAAAGGCTAATAAATCGTGTTGTGTATAAAATAATGTATTTTGTAATTTAGTATGTTATACAATCGTAAAATATGTATAATGAAATAAATAATATAGTGTATCTCTCTCACCTCACCCATTAGGAGAGTGGGGTGAGGTCCAACAACAAATAAATTTATTTTCCATAGTCTTATATGGGAAAAATTGTCTCAAAATTCAATAGTTTCTCAATTCGACACTAGTTCGGCAATGGATTAGATTCAAATTGTGAGGTACCACTGTCCTAACTTATTAACTTGTATTTGAAGATATTATTGTAGCCATATTGTACATCTTTAAATATTCTCTAAACAGACTAATATAACAAATTTATAAAAAATACAATCAAATTTATGAATTTCATAATTAATTAATTAACTTACAGTATAAACAGCTCTTGCTATAACTAACTGGAACACAGTAAAAAGCTCTAGTTGCAAGGCACAAACACTTTTTATTAATCTAAAACGTTTTCGGACTAGGTTATAGTCCAACATCAGTAGAAACGTTACTTAACTTAACATATTCTATCGTTCTAATTGATTATGGAATACTTTGTTTAAATATACATACATAGAATATCGAACAATACCATTTTTACATTTAAAAATTTTATTTTTTTTTAAATTTTCTCGAAGTTTTAAACTTATAGTATGAACTGAAGGACATTCATTTAACAATTTTTTAAACGATTAGACATATTAATATACATATAAATATAATTATTTACATAACAACACAAGATACATCGTTATAAGATACAATAACGAATATATATATCATATACGATAGTTATTAATATCATACAAGTACACATATAACATATATAAGCTAAAAATAAACATTATTTTTATAAAGGGGTTCGATTGGTACAGACGTTATGTCACCCTATGTCTACTAGTCATAGCACAGTCCTATTATTATAGGAGTAAACGTGTTGTTGTGTAGAGGGTAAAAGACGACAGGAGTATATTTGTATTATAGCAATTACGGAGATATGACGTAATACTGGGATATTATATATATACTGCCAATCTATATACTATTATATTAACGTAATTAATATAATTACGTTTATCTATAGTTTCTTTTCAGCTGCCCAGGTCCAAGATGGCGGTAGATTTTCAGGCGTATTGTCGTTGATTAAATTTTTATAGCTTGAGCGCTTTACAATTTCTATAGTTTCATGGGTAGTTAACCCTTTCCCGTCATATATAGTTTTAACTATTTTCACATCGTTCCATTGGATATCGATATTGGAATCATAGAATTTAGTAGCTAATGCTGTACTCATTCTGCCTGCTATTATGTCCGTTTTATGTTCTTTGATCCGTTTATTTATATTCCTAGCAGTGCTCCCGATGTAAAAAAGCATAGAATTACTATTACTATCAATTAGGGGAATTTCATATATGCCTGCTTTTCTACTATCCGGGATGGGGTCCTTTGCATTCCTCAAATTGTTGTAAATGGTTTTTCCTCTCTTCCAAATAATCTTACAGCCCAAATCTTTTGTTAACTTATTGCACATTTTTACAACAGTTTTATCGTATGCAAGTTCTACGTATCTACTAGGGTCAAATGGGTTTGACTTATTATTTGGTTTAGGACATGGATTTAGCAGTGAATTAGATGTTTTATACCATAATCCTAACATTGTTTTGTACGAATATCCATATTTTCTTCCTTGTTCGAGTACGTAGTTTAGTTCTTCTTGCATATCGGACCATTTAGTATTATGTGTGCAGATTCTATTAAACAATGCTTTAAACACTGCTAATTTATAGGAGTACAAGTCATTGGACCAAGATGGGATCATAACGAGTTTATAAGTAGGTTTTTTGTAAACTTTCGTTATATATTCCCCGTTTTCTACATTAACTTGTATATCTAGGAAATGGAACGAGTCCTCAGAAGTTTGCTCAATATTTAGAAAAAGACCAAGTGTATTATCTGTGAGGGCATTAGCTAATACATTATCGGACCTTACGTTTTCCCAGATGACACATACATCATCAACATATCGTACATATAATTTCAGTTCTGATTTAAAGCGACCTAGTACTGAGTTTTCCTTATATCTAAGTACTAGCTCTGCCATCACTCCAGCCAGGGGCCCACCTATAGGCACACCTGTATTTTGGATGTAATATCTACCTTGGAATACGTAGTATGAATTATATGTGATGGCATGGCATATGTCTCTAATTAGTTTATGGTTGCAATCAGATTGGGGAAGATGTTCTACCATAAAACGATATAGCATCAATGCTGCCGGTGGTTGTTGAATGGATGGATAGAGGGATGCATAGTCCATAATTGTATATGTTTCATTTGGCAGCGGTCCGACCTCAAATAGTCTATTTAGAAATTCGATGGAGGAGTTAATAGTATACTCATACCCTTTCATATGTTTTAGGGCCCAATTAGCAATAGCTTTCTCTAATTGGTAGACAGGAGATGATTGCTTGTTCACCATTGGGCGTATAGTTATCGGGTTTTTATGAGTTTTTATAAATCCGAACAGGTGGGGGCATATGGACACCTAACTGGCTTAACCTTCCATACAAATGGGAAAGATTTTGATTTCAAGATAGTATTTACTTTACTAGCCAGTTTATTTGTGGGGTCAAATGGCAGGCAAACTGATTTAGAGTCAATGGTAAATTTGGATAACAGATCACAATAATGTTGTTTTTGGATAAGTACTAATTTTTTAGTTTTATCATCTTTAGTACATATAATCTAATTACCCTCCATCCATTGTTGCACATATTTTATTAGCATTTTTATCTTAGATTGTTTATTACTTTTGATTGCTGACATCTTCTTAGAAATTAGCTCCCATCAGAATTTCTCTTTTTCTACGATTCCACATTTAGATATCATATAATCTAACTGGGGGGCAAAGTCACAGATTGAAAAGCAGTCTTGGAGAACAGCCATAGATCCGTTCATTAGTAACTCTTCGTGGGAGAAGGCAGACGTCTGCTTTTGCCTGCTGGTTTATTGTTTATAAGGAGGCAATTTAAATCTCTAACGGTCAGTGGAGACTTTTAGGTCGAACTACTGAGGAGGGCTCGGGTGAGCCGAAAGTGCACTTTAGTGAATCCGTTGGTTTTTAACTTGTACGGATTGCGTTTACATCCTGCCAAAGTGAGCTGAAATTTTACTATTATACTAGTGTGTCAAAGAATATATAGTGGTACCTTGTAATTCAACATCCCACAATTTGACAATCTTGCAATTCGACATTTGAATTTTGTGGTTTGGCGCATGTGCATACATGGAATTGCGTGATGTCATTTGTTATTTTTCAGTTCTTGTTGGGCTGCTTTGGTATTTGTCCGTGTTGTTTGTGTTTAATTTTCAATTCTGCATTTTTCAAAAAGTAAAAAATTTGTGCATCCATAGTTGTTATTATTTTTTTTGAGTGATATGTAAGGATGGGTTGAAAGAGAACTAACCAGAGGAATAATTCCAGAAAGAAAAACACTTAATTAACATAGAAAAGAAAAAGAAATTTCTAGTTAGAGTGCAGAAAGGTAGAACAATTAAGATATAACTTGAATATGGCATTCCTAGACAACTGTGGCAAAGTTTTACAACAGAGAGAAGCTTATGGGTGCTATGATGTCTGTTGGAGCAATGAAGATTTGTGAAAAGAATAGATCTTTTATTAATGAAGAGATGGAAAAGCTGCTTCTCATTTGGATTAGATAACAATAGATGAAAGGAGATCCAGTAACTCATGCAATGATCTGTGAGAGGGCTAGGTTAGTTTTTGAAGAATTGCAGAAGAAAACTCCAGGACGTACTTAAGATCAAACTGAGGAATTTAAAGCAAGATTGATTTCACAGATACAAAGGCAGAATAGGATAAAGAAGACGATAGTGTTATATGGGAAATATTGTCCCATAATTTGATAGTTTCTCAATTTGACAATAGTTTGGCGATGGATTAATAGTGAATTGCGAGGCACCACTGTACTAAACATTTGTCAAGATAATAGTGATAGTATATTTTTATTTGAGATAATCTTGATTATAAACATTTAAAAATTCAACAACTTACTATGTAATAAGTAGTTATCTTCATATCAACTTTCTAGTTTAACAATCACCTTTAACTTTATCACTCACATTAAATCAATACAGGATGTCACATAATGTGCAAATATAATGCTCATACTTACATTTAAAATGATAAAATTGACAAATATATAGTAGTAAGTGAACAAAAAAAGCAAAAACATTGATAGAGAACTTCAAATTTTGACAAACACTGAAGCCTGAACAGTATAAAAATATAAATATAATCAAGTTCTAAATCCTAATAAAGCACAGTCATTCAGTTTATGATAAAGGAATTACATTTTAATAAGCATAAAAACGTTTTCGGTACATAGGATACCATCGTCAATTATTTCAAACTACAAGTTGAACACGTTCGAAAGCATATGAAATTCTAAATTATGGAATTTTCAATTTAAGGCAGCTGAATACTACATCATATATGGACAATTTGTGATAAATCAAATTTTAAGGTTACATAAAAATATTAATAAAATTAAGAAAACAAATAATAAATTTACTATTACAATGGAAATAAGTAAATGCCCCCTTATCTTACATATATAATTATATAGCTTGGCTTAATTTAATTAATTCCTTTATGCACTGCATATTTCTGTGCTTTAGTTATTTCGTCTGCTTGCTTAATGTTCATTACGATTTTTGACCTGTTAGATTTCAAGATTTCTATCTTCTCCATTATTGGTAGATCTTTAGGATCATGCACTTTTTTAATTACTCTCGTGTCTTCCCATGATATGCTTATATCTTCCTTGTATGCTCTTTGAGCCAGAGCTGTAACAAGGTTGCTTTTAGCTAGGTTATCTTTATGTTCGGTGAGTCTATGTTTAAAGTTTCTGGCCATTGCACCCATGTAGACTTCTACTCTGCCCTTCTCTATGTTGTTTATTGGTATTTTGTTTCTTCCGAATCATACTCTTTACTGCGCTTCTCTTTGTCATTATGTAGCAGGCTGAAGAAAGTGGGCTGTCTTCTATAAGTGCATTTCTTATTCGTGGTTTTAAGGGTTTTTCTCATACTTTTATTGCTATATAACCTATAAGATAGGAGACACAATCAGTTGGTTCTATCGTAATATCTCTGGCTGCTAAATTCTCAAGTGGGCAGGGACATCCTCGCTCATGCTCCAGTTTTCTTCTCTGCTCATTATAAATTCTATTAATAAACCTCATACTATATCCATGCTTTTTACCATAGTGGAATATCCTTTCAATTTCTTACTTCTTGTATTCTTCTTTACTGCAATGAGTTAAGCTCATCTGAAGTAACCTGTGAATGCTGATTTTTTGTATGACCAAGGGTCATAAGACCATCTAGGGATCAACACTGGGGTGCGAGTTGGTTTTGTAAATATGGTGGTGTCAAGACCTTCGTCTGTGGCTATGATGTTTACATCTAGATCAGGGCTGACCAATTATAATGAACCCAAGGGCCATAGCAGTGTTTACTAGAGATATGGAGGTCCGCAGTTTCAAAAAAGGGGGAGGGACTTTGGTACTCGATATGCTATTGTCTCAACAAATGGAATGCATAAATATAATGCTTTTTGGAAACCCTGTCTCAACAAACAGAATGCATAAATATAATGCTTTTTGGAAACCAATTGCTGTTGTCTCAACAAATGGAACGCATAAATATAATGCTTTTTGGAAACCAATTTTATTTCCAGATTAATAAACCTTATTACAAAGGAACGCATAAATATAACTCTTTTTGGAAACCAATTTTATTTCCAGATTAACAAACCTTATTACAAAATTATATTACTAGATTGCATCCAATAAACATACAAACCTTATAACAAAATTATATTTACCAGATTGCATCCAATAAACATGTTAACAAAATGTTATAAAATATAAACAGTTCAAAATATTAAATAGTATGTATGTACCTCTTTAATGTGATAAATGAGGGCGGGCAGCAGTATTTACCAGGGCTGGATATTTACCGGTACATCCATTCCTGTTGTAGCTATCCGCAAAATATGTAAAAGAAGAATCTCTAAGGCAGGTTCTGAATCGATTCTTAACTATGTTCATGTTAGAAAATGCACTTTCACACAAATAAGTACTACCAAATGTTGATATTACTTTCTGACCAAAATCACAAAAGTTAGGAAAACATTCGTTAAACAAAGCAGTTTACCCATGTGATTTGTTACGAAAAAGTCATTTTCCCACCGCTACTATTTTCAAATAAACCTAAATAATCCAGCCAAATTTTAGCCCTTGAAACCGTAACGGAATAATTTTAATGATTTGAAATAATTTGAACTAATGTTAGCGCCATCTCGTAATTAGAATAATTATTAATTTTACAAATCAATGAGTGGCGCCATCTAATAATTAATAATTGAACTAGAATTTTTAATTGGATATAGTTCCCTTGAAGTTATTATTTAAAAGTTTAAGCTACTATTTTCATTTTCTATTTTATGTTTTTTCTCACTTATTTCACAAATGCAACAAACTCATGATAAATTAAAAATAAAATTAAATTAAAACGTAAAATAAAATTAAATTAAACAATAAAATATAATTAAAACAGAATCTCACAACAACGGTTACACAACCATTGAAATAGTAAGTGTTAGAAACCAAAAAATAACTAAAATACAGTCACAATTCAAAGTGAGTGTTAGAAACTAAAAAATAACTAAAATACAGTCACAATTCAAAACTTTAAATTTAAATAGTTAAAACTAAAATTAACGTAATTGACAGTCTTTTAAAAATTTGATGTCATTGATAAGCTTGTTGATCATCAAATAATTACTAATAATTAAGAACAATTAATTAGTTGAGTTAATATAATTCAATTTTAGGATTCTTTTTATTAATCTCTTAAAAAAGTAATAACTAAAAGTGGAAAAAACATTAAAAAGTAATATTATATCACAAATTGTGGAAGCCTTGTGGGCCGCACAAAATGGCTTGGCAGGCTGCATGCGACCTGCGTGCTGCCTTTTGGACAGCCCTAATCTAGATAATTTATGACAGCGCTGCTCTCTTGTGTCATCTTAAGCTTGAGTCCATACTGGTCCTTTGTAAAGTGTTTCTCAAGCTCTTTAGCCATACTTAATAAATGAAAATAAAGATATGTAAAATGATTCTGGTACAGGCACAGTAATGATTTTTTTAAATTCATTAGTTGTGTTAATAGACCTATGTAATAATAACTGTAATAATATAATGTAATAATATAACATATAATGTATATATGAGGATGATGATATATTTATACATAATGTATAAATATAACATATGTAATAATATAATGTACGAGGGTTATCCATAAAATAAGGTCTTCAATTTTTTTTCACAAAGAAAAACACGTTTATTTGCAATAAATTATACATTGTTGGAAAGCCTGGACTTTCTACTATTTTTCTACATAATCCCCGCTGTGGTCGATGCATTTTTGCATGCGATGTAGCATTTTTCATATACCCGTGTCATAGAACCCTCCCACCATGGCACGCAGGTAACGTACGACCTCTTCTTTCAACTCCTCATCAGTCCTGAAATTTGTCCCACCCAGGTGTGACTTCAACGCAGGAAAGAGATGATAATCACTTGGTGCTAGGTCCGGGCTGTAGGGGGGTGTGTGACGTTATGCCATCCAAATTGGTTGATAAGGTTGGTTGTTGCATGGGTGGTGTGGGGACAAGCGTTGTCCTGATGAAAACTCACTCCCTTCATCAGCCTGCCCCTTCTTTTCTTTTGAATTGCACAGGGAAGGTTCTTCAAAGTTTGACAGTAGCAATCAGTGTTTATTTTCATCCCGGTAGGCATGAACTTGCACAACAATATCCCCTTCCTATCCTAAAACACAGTCACCATCACTTTGCCGGCAGACAATGTTTGTTTAAACTTTCACGGCTTCAGCGATCCTGAATGCCGCCACTGATGGGACTGTTCTTTTGTCTCTGGTGTCGTGTAATGTACCCAGGTTTCATCACCAATGACAATTGAATCCAAGAATTCCTCGCCCTCTTCTGCATAGCAATCAAGAAATTTGCGGGCCGCTTCAACCCATTGCCGTTGGTGAACTTCGGTGAGCATTCTGGGGATCACCTTGCACAAACCTTGTGATAATGCAAATGTTCTGTCAAAATCTTGTCGATAGTAGTCTTACTGACATCAGGGATCAATTTGCTCAGCTCCCAAATCGTCACCCGTCGATCTCCAAGCATTACCCTCTCCACTTTTGCAATCGTTTCGTCCGAAATTGATGGCTGTCCAGCGCGCTGTTCATCATGGACGTCTCTACATCTGTTTTTAAAATCTCTGCACCATTTTTGCACATTTTTGATGTCCATAAACTTCACATAACTGTCGATGAATTTCTATAGGCGTAGTATCCTTAGCGCACAAAAAACAAATCACAGAACGTAACTCACACCTGGCGGTAGCGGCGAGTGGAAGCTCCATCGTGAACGGCTACAAAACCAAGACTAAGCATCGTAGACAGCTCAGAGTGGTGGGGATTTTAGGTGGGAAACCAATCTACACGCCAGTGTTGCCAGATCTTGCGTTAAAGCGTTCCTCGCGACTACAGCGCCTTGAAGACTTTATTTTACGGACAACCCTTGTATATAATAGACCTATGTCTGATATTTTTGGTGAATTGAAATTCAGGCTCTCTAAATGGTCCAATTAGCACAAGGCTGTGCCAGCCTTGTGCTGTTTTTAAAGCATTAAAGAAAGAATATCTGATCTAGAGAAATTTTATGTGGATCTTTCAATTATTCAACTATTATCAAATAGTAAATAAATATGATTTTTTGGTAGCCAATAATTTTCTACCAAAATAGTATACTCCGGAATCATACTAGCATCAACAAAGCTTGAAATTTTAGACTTGTTTCCTTTAAATATTATAACTTTAAAAATAAATATAGTCCAACTTCCTTTTCTTTTAGAACTGAAAATCAAAATCAAAATTTACCATTTTAATGATTAGCCAATAGCAATATAGTCTAGCAGAGCTGCTTTGGAAAGTTCCAGATGACACCAGATAAAGTTTCATCTAGCTCCTAACTTTTGGCCATTATGGCAAAGATGGATTACTAGCATCCCAAAATGGTTACTGAAGCATACAATCTCCCTTGCCACAGAAAGACAAGGGTCCAAAAAGAGTGTACTATCTGCCTATGATACTATTTTCTCTTAAAGTAAACAAGATACAAGAATTCTTGTTGCACAATTGAATGAGATATGTGAAAGGAAACAGAAAAAAATAAATGCAGAAAAGATGAAATTGCTTGAGTTTGAGAGTGATGAAAAGTGCACAATGTGTGAGACTGATCTAAATGGAGTAAATCTGCAGCTGATTCATCATATGTCTGATCATCATTCACTATATTCTTACTCTAATTCTGACATTGATTATATATAAATTAAAAAAGTTATTAAATAGTATTGATTTTCAACAAAAATTGAACTTTTAAAGTTCATAACAACAAAACATAATAATATAATATTCTCTAAAATCTGGCATCCTCAGGAATCAAGAAATATCAGATTTTAAAGAGATATAAATTGCATGTTATCATCAAAGCATCAATTAAAAATGTAACTAGATGACAAAAAAATTACTTCTGGAGTAATCTATTAATAATATATTTTATTGTAAAATAAATACTTTCCTAAACTGAGTTGTTCTTTATTAGGAAAGAATTTTACTTATTACTATCATTTCAATTCCCTCCTACTGGAATTGTCTCACTTCCTATGTTAAACATAACCATGTTCTAGAATAGCAATTTTTATTTAAGTTATAAATAAATTGTTTTTAGGTTTATATTTTTGATAATTCTGCTCAGTTGTTTTTATAAACTTTAAAATTTCTACCAGAATAATTATTCTACAATGAAAATTACTTTTTCTTGTTTATTGGAGAATATTTCATGACTTGTACATATAACAAAGTGCATTATTATAGAACAAAAACTTGAGCATTTAGGCTAAATACACCTATCTTTATCACTGCATTGAATTATCCTCTTCTCCCCATAATGAATAAACCATGCATCAGAAAAAAAAAAGGATTTTTTGGCCTACAATTATCTAAAAAACTAGCAGCACTTTTTCTACTCAAATTATTGAAAAATAAATAAATGGAAATAAATTATTTAGAAAATTTATTTTTTTCATCCATCCATACATATATATACTTATTATTTACGATTGTTTTTATCACAGATCTAATATTTCATAAATTATTTTAGTAATCTGTAAAATAACTCAAGTACAGCCTTTTTTACTTGTTAATAGCTATTTTTAGATTATTAAATGTGAAACAAAAAATAATTATTGTAATACAGGAATTTCATATAAATTATAAAAATAGGATATTGCAAAAGTTTTTAAATTTAATTTATATTTAATATTTATTTAATTATCTAGCAGTCCATAGGTTTTTAAAGACATGTGAGGGTATAATTAGTGGGAATAATGAATTACTGATTATGACCTCTATTAATCCAGCAAAATGATCAATTTGGCAAGACTCTGGAACCAGAGGTGTTAGAAAATCAGTTGAACATAAACCATGAAAGCTATTATCTTTATCATATCATAGCAATTTGCAATTATCTCAAAAATACCAAAGTTTGATACCAAAGTAATTTTTAAGCTTTCCTTTAATGCTAAAAAGTTTAATTATTTTGTGGCGACCGCCGCGAGGGAGCGACAGAAAATGAAATATAAACCGAGTGACGGACTCACGAACACTTCTTGGTGGCTTGACCGTTGAACAAACAGGACGCCTTACTTGGACTCTGTGATTACGTGCACCCACGTGGCTACACATGCCGGAAAAATTGTATATATCCTTAGTTTATAATAAATGAAGTTGTGTATCAAACGGGATTGATTACTGAATTACGTTTATACACTTCAGTGGTGAGCCGGACGTGATTCGACTTAGATGGAATTGGATTGCAATTTTACCACGTGGGACTAAACTCTGCCCGGGCACCCGACTTCGCAGGAAAGCTACGGGAACAACGGTGAGTGCCTTTTATTTATGTAGATTCGCGAGAGAGAGCATCGGAACCGCCATTTGCAATATTAACTGACTTTGTGATTGCCAATTTCCGTCCAGGTACGAAAAGGCGACCTTTTAGACATGCAAGACGACAAGTCGACAAAACCTGATCCGGGGCAGGTTAATAGGATAGCCCTCAAATTGCCTCAATTCTGGCGCAGCAATATCCAGCTCTGGTTTGCACAAGTGGAGGCTGCGTTTATTTTATCC
>AYEL01058624.1:0-10760 GCA_000484575.1 Olivierus martensii
TTTTTATTGTAAAAGAAATAACATTTCTTTTTTATATTTATTTTTTAAGTAATTATAAAATTCAATTTACAAAAGATTTTTATAATTAATTGAATATCATTTTATATTCTATAATTGTAAAGTAAGAGACATTACATATTTTAAAATTTTCCATATATGAGAATTTCCATTTATCATATAACATTTCAAAAATATATATTTTACTTAACAATATATTTTAAATACAGTATTTATTTTATATTTAATTTTATTATCTAAAGAAAAGATGGTTTAAAATGGTACCTAAGTACTTATATGTTTGTTTATATCAAAATCCAAACAGATTAAGACACTTTCAAATCTAACTCAAGCCTAAATACAACTATTTTAACTTCTATGTACAATATTTAAGTACTCTTTTAATATAGATGCTCCCCTATTTACAATCATTTGACTTATGATAATCTGATTTTGCAGTTGCCCTTACAATATTTCAAATTTGGCTATTTTCATAACATATTGGTTAGAAATACTTTTTTGTTTTATTAAAAATTTATAGTTGCCTGATGACTGCCTTGTAAAGCAATTGCTTATTACTTTGGGGATCTGGGTTCAATTCCAGATAATTTGACATCTTTGAACCTGGGTTTGGTTCTGGATTATTTTATCACCTTGGAGGATTCAGTATCAAATCTAGACAATTTTTCCATCTTGAAGGATTTAGTATTCCATATCTGTTATTATGACTAAAATTACTACCAATATGGGTCATTTTGACATATAATTTTTTCAAGCTACAATAAGAGTTATCAAAACATAAGCCCATCATAAATAGAATATTACCTATATTTGAATTTGGTGTAATTTAAAATTTTTTAATAAACCAAACATACAGCATCCAAACAAAATTTTTTACATAAACATTGTAAAATTAAATATATAGATGAACTAAACTACAAAGTATAGATGACATTTATCCAAATAATTAATTAAATAATTAATTTAAAAGAACAAACTTTAATTAAATAATTTTTTAGATTTCATTCCAGCAAATTTATTTATGATATTTTTCATTTCTAAAATAGAATTATCTTTTCAATAAATATAATTAATAAACTGATCAACTGATCTTGAGTTAAGTTATTATACAAATAATTTTTAACATGCTTATTATTGAAAATGATCATTTATCACATGCATCTTCAACCAGAATGGTTACAATTATTTTTAACAATGTTTCAATATTAGAAATATTGATTGAAGTCATTTAATATTATTTTATCTTTGTAACTGTAATAAAAATATTTTCTATTTTAATGAACTTTAAAAATCTCTTACAATAATCTTCTAATACCTTTGTTATGCTATTTATAATATCAAGGAAATAATAAAACAAGTACTCTAAATAGGAATAGTTATTATTAGTTAATATTAAATCATTATATTTCTATAAGTCTTAGTTTGCCTGCTTACTTTCAAAGATACACATATATATATTAAAAACGAAGTACTAATTTACCAGCTAAAAAAATTTATTTTCTGAAACATTATTGATTGCATAAGGCAACCATCAGACAATAGAACAATACAATAAAGAATACAGTAAGTTCTCCATTTCAAACCAAATCCATTCAAATTCAATAAAAACTTAAAAAATTAATTTCTATATATATACTGGAATCTTGTTATTAAAAAGTTTTGTTATAAATTTACATTGTCTGATATAATCTTTAATCATTAAATATTTAGAATCAAAATAATATATAAACACTTTTGTATTACTCAATAATATCTTCAAGATCTTTTTTTAGTAAAGTTCATGTATAACTGCATTGAGCTGCATGTTTATAGTGTTTTGCTCAATGAATACAGCCATCTTTAGAAATAGTTTCACAATCTTACTCATTATTTACATTCTTATATTGCATTCTTTCTACAATCTTTTATCATTTCATTTATCAGTCCTTCCTTCAAATTATTACATGGCTTAATCACTTTGATCCTATCCCAGTTAACTTTTACATTATGCTCAAAACATCTTTTACTTAATGCTGTCTTTAAATTACCTTTCTCAATGTTATTTTTAAGTTTCTGTAGCCTTTCTTTTAAATTTCTACTTCTCACTCCTACATACTCTTCTTGTGTGTTCAGGTCTAAATTACAAATTGATACTATTTAATACTCCTGATCTTTGTTTTGAGGTTAGAGGAATTTATCATTTCTTTACTGTTAAAATATAGTAGGTGACCTTTTATATGACTATTCTAAGATTGAGATTCTTGGCTAATCTATCAAGCACTTTTATATTTCTATCTAATGATAGCATGCATATATATTCTTTCATTTTCTTCCTCTTGTGAATTAACTCTTTGTAGCTTCCTCTGTTCTGTAGTCTTCCTGTTCTGGTGATTAGTATCTGTTGTCATAACTTTGTTCTATTTGCTGACAGTTGCCTTATGCAATTGATAATGTTTCTGAAAATAAATTTTTTTTTCTGCTAACTAATATTCCATTTTTAATATATCATTGTATTTCTGCTTAAAGTGCTTGTTTTTTTATTTCCTATGAAAATGAATTATCTCATTGCTGTAATCATTGGGTTTGTTTGCAGAAATGTTACTTTTTTAATTTGTTTCTTGATCTATCAATAAAAATTAATTTTCTGAATTATATTATTAAAACACAATATTAATTTTTAGATTCAATAATACCCTGATTAATATATTTTTGCTATAATGTACAAATAATATTTTAATCCATTCTCATTCTAGTATAATGATACCCAACATTTTGTATCACCATAACATTTAAAATTTTCACTATTTAAACTGATATAACAACTTATTATATATATATTTTATGTCAGTTTTGAATGAATATATTATATGTATACAGTTGATTCTCGCTATTCGCGGTAGTTACGTTCCTTAAATTCTTCGCAAATACTGAATTAGCGAATAATGAACCATTATGCCTATGGGAAATATAGAGTTAGGTTCCTGCGAACCTTTCTTCCCAACATTTTCATACTTGGTTTATGTGTTTTTCTGTTTACAGACACCTTATTTAAATCGTAATTTATATTACATTACTTATAAATAATTACAGTATATGCAGTGTATAGTAGGCCTACTATATATACAGTATTATAATTACAGTAATTTTTATTTAATTTTTAAAAACATTAACTATGTAGTAAATAAAATCTTATTTTTGATTGATAGTTTTTTGATATTGCAAGATGTTTGATGTGACAGCTGACACATTGTCTTTCTGAACTGCGTAGCCTTGTCTGCGTGGCTTTTTGTCTCAGATCTAAAATTTCGGCGTAAGGAGCAAATGCGCAGGAAGTTAGGCGCCTAAATTTGAGGCTGCATTCAAGCGTAAGGTCATCTGCGGACGATATGAACAGGCTTTTGGCCTACTTGCAGTGCCAAAAATTTAAAAAGTTATATTTCTTAATATACTAACGTGCCAGATAATTTGTTATAGGAATATATATATATACTGAATGGACCTCAAAATTAATGTTTTCGGCAGACATTATGCCTAAATTTGAATGAATTAAATGTTAAATTACAATGTATCAATAAGACTATCATTGGCATATTTGATCTAATTCAGGCATTTGAAACAAAATTTCAAATATTATATCGAGTAATCGCTTCCAAAAGCTTCAAATATTTTCCAAATTTGAAAAAATTATTCACAGGTTTGAACTTTCATGAAAAACCGGATGGAGCTAAACTGACTACAGAATTTTCAAAAGTTATTAACTGTATAATCAGTGAGTTTCAATCAAGATTCACTCACAAGTCAATTTATCAATAGATAATTTGCAGAAACTACAAAATTTATCGTGTATCTTGATAAATTCAGGTTATCTGCACCTATTGTAACAACATTTGACTGGTTAAAGTTGGACGAACTTGAAATGCAATTAACAGATTTTCAGTCGAGTTACATAAGGAAGCAAAAATGATTAAGTCAACTAACACCACAACGGCATATGCACAATTGCAAGTAGAATAAAAGTGACTAAGAGTTATATGGTCACAACGCAAATTTTTTGCGCAGCGAAAATTTGGAAAATATAAAATTCTAGATTAACGTTCTATGTATGTATATATAAATATAAATATGTGCCACGTGCCAGCAAAATTGTTCTGCGTGCCATTCCTGGCACGCGTGCCGTAGGTTTGCCACCGCTGCTATATGACATATCTAGCAGCAATATGAGCAACTGAGCAAATTTGAGAGAGTTTACTTCATATTACTTACAGGAAACTATGATAAACCTGCACTGCTTTTTTTGCAACAGAGTGTATATATTATTTATACTGCTAGTTCTTATTTTATATATTCTCCATTTATGTTTTCTTAGAGATATGCATTTGAAGAATATATATACTTAAAGATATACAAACAATTTTATAGATACATGATTTCAAAAAAAATTGAAAATTATCAATTTTCAATTTTCAATTATTCATTTTTCAGTTATCTATTGTGAAGTACTATAAATTTCAAAATCAGATATTACTTTCACAAGTATATTCACAAGATAGACATAAAATTTGAATATGTATTGTTTTTCTGCATAAAAATTTCAAAATGGAAAATGATTTGAACAAAATCATACAAGCACAATGCCTATAGGATATCATTTCAGCACACTCAGAATCCTAAGAAAATATATTTCAATAAATTTCTAGTCAAATATCCCTAGTGAGCTAATTTGGAATTAAACTATAATTTAATAATTACTGTATATACTCGTGTATAAGCCAAATTTTTTTTCTCAAAAAAATTACTGAAGTAGGTGTGTCAGCTTATACACGGATCAAAAAAATCAACTTTTTTTTTCGGTTTGAGAAATTGAAGTAATAATCAAAACCATAACTTATTGAACATCTCCTGAAGACCAGGAAGGAAATTTATCATAACTTACTGAACATCTCTTGAAGACCAGGAAGGAAATTTTGCAATTTATAGCGGGTAAAATTTTATCTTACCCCGATGCAATCAAGTGCGTCGTGCCACTGACTCCAACCTGCATCTATATACCATAATCAGATAGGCGACGCCGCGCTGCCCGATACAACATGATGAAAAAACTCGACAATCAATCAGGAATCTTACCTAGGATTCATATTTGAGTGAAAATATATATTTATTCTTCATTATTATTAATTAAGAATGGGTACAATTGTTGCCTTACCGAAGCATGGCGAAAGAGGTACAGATCAAAAGGGGGGCTGAAACATGCAAAAAATCCTTAATGGACCAAGGGTAAAAGGTCAAACATTTACGAAATACAGAGGCATCTAGGCGGCATAGATAATAGAGCACAAGAAGGGACACGTTGTGTCGCAGACCACAGCGAGGCGAGGCACAATGTCAAACCGCATGCACCATTTGCAACAAACGGAACTTTGCGGGTCTATATCTCGTAAACATTTCATCTTTGACCCTTGGTTCACTAGGTAATTTTTCTGTATTTCGGCCCCCCTTTTGATCTGTACTACTTTCACTGTGCTTTGGTGAGGGGACAACTTTACCTTAAGAATGTTTTAATTCATTCACTAGTAATCGATAAATACTTATTATATTTAACTCATCGATGATTTTATTAAAGTAGATAAAAAAATAACTAAAATAATGTTTAAGTTAACAAAAAAATAATTATTATTTGAATCAGATAAAACATATTATTTAAAATATTTAAGTTAACAAAAAAATAATTATTATTTGAATCAGATAAAACATATTATTTAAAATATTTAAAATCTGTACTGAAAATTAACTTTAATCTAATATAAGACAGTTACTAGCACAATATTTAAAGTGGGAAAAGGAACACACAATCACAGTAGCACTTTCAACTTCAAAAAGTCATCATCAGCACATAAAAATTACAAGTTTTGGAACATAAGAACATAAGAATATAAATTATAGAACATATGAACCTTATAAAATTCAAAAATTCAAAATATATGGAAACATAGTTAATATGTCAGAGTACAACATTATATAAATATATACATTGATTAAATAAACAAAATAAATAAATAAAAATAAAAAATAACCACAATTAAATATTATAAACTATACAGAGCATAATATAGCGAACATGAATTACATAAATAATTATAGGTTTGATCTATAATAATATAAGTGCAATGATAAAAACCATTGTGGAGGTATATTAGCAGGTAAACAGTCATTGATGACATGAGTCTTCTTACTATACTCAGCTATAACAAGGGCCTCTGCAATCTTAATATCTTCCGCTTTACTAAATTGCCTGACTATACGGGCATGGTTCCAATCAACATCAATATTATGCTCATAAAAATGCTTCATGAGAGCTGTAGAAAATATACCATTCTTTATGTCATTTTTATGCTCATTCAGACGGGTAGCAAGAGACCTGGTATTACTTCCGATATATATTTCATGCTTACGATAATCATTGTTGTACATGGGTATAATATATATACCAGCCCGTTTATGAGACGGTACAGATGTTTTATTATTCTTTATTGCATGGTACACCGTATTCAGGCGAGCATATGGTAGGGACCTATTATGTTTTGTTAAGGCATTACTTATCGGTCTAATAGCATTATGGTACGGAAGTGGGTGTAAAAACAAAACATCATGCTGTTGTGCAACTTGTAGAGGCAAACATATGTTATTGAGGATGGACGTATTAATATTCGCAACAAAAGCCTCATCGTAACCATGCTGGCATGCCTGGCTAACAATAGTCTTGTACTCTGTCTGTTTACTGGCATTATCAGAACAATGGGTCTGGAGTCGTTGCAATAAGAATCTAATAGCTGCTACTTTGTACTTGAAAGGGTCATTAGACCATTTAGGAACGAAGACAGGTATAGACGAGTTTTCTGTAAACCGAAGTATGGAAACAGTTATTACTAACACTAATATTAACGTCAAGAAAATGGACAATGCTATTAGACTGTTGCTCTAAACATATATCCAACCCAAGCGAAGCATTCTTAAAGAGGTCAATAACAAGGCTTACATCGGTGGAACTTTTACATATTATGAATATATTATCAAGATTCGGGGACCCCGACCCCAAGCCTACCGGTGACGACGGTCCATATAAAGTTTTAAGTGAATGTTCAGTTCGTACTCTTTATTTTTATGAAAACTTGACCCACTGGTCCAATGTACAAACTTTAGTACAAAAATAAAAATGTTAACCAACTTTCTATTGTTGTGACTTCCTTCTTTTCCAGCTTCAGAAACAAAAAGTCCACAAAACAGCACAATGTTCACAAACGAATAGTCAAGACAGTACATTAATTTCCAGACCACTTGCACAACAACTACACAAAACATCCAAAGCGGTTGTGAAGGAGAACTGCCCAGAGTAAAACATCACCTGTTTTTTGTAACCTCAATGACGTCGCTAACTTTTTTACATAATGTGCGCATGTTCAACATTTGCATTTTCAAAATTGCCAATACATTTCAAAAAAGTCAAAATACATTAAGTTAATTTTAGATACAGAAAAATAAGATAAAAATAAAAAACCACTATCATCATTTAAAGTTCAATTCTGTAGAAAAAATTCAGTCTTTGCTCCGTACGGCAAAACAATATGGCGGACACACCGACCAGACGGCCACACCTCTCAACAGCCAACAGGTAAAAACTTGGATCTTTTTTCGATCCTTACAATATCATCTACGTACCTTCTAAAGAACCTAATAATAGCAAATAAAGTCGAAGAAATTTGTTCTTCAGAATTCCTTACTACCAATTCAGCTATGATTCCAGCCATAGGGGCACCAATGGAGACACCTCTTGTCTGTCTATAATAACGATCTTTCTGAGTGAAGAATGAGTTGTAAACTAAGAAGTGGGAAATATCCCTTAACATAGCAGCAAAAACATTTAAACTAATCGTATGTTCTAATAAAAAACGACAGAGGCACAAACAAGCTGGCTTTGGTTCAAACAAAATCGATGGGAATAGACTGACATAATCTGCTACTATCATAGTATCATCCTCTTCTAGATTATAACTAAAATTTTTGAATAAAATGTAGTGCTGATGATATAGTAAGGGGATAAGATAGTAAAAATTGGTTACACCAAGCTGCTAATTTCTTTTCAAATGGGGTCAAAGGTGACATAGTTTTATCAACCATGGGGCGGATAGCAATAGGGTGCTTATGCGTCTTAATGTATGCATATAGAGGTGGGCAAGCAGGGTTAGGTAAGAGCTTACATCTCCAGCATGGTGGGAAATCTTTCTTGCGTAATAACATGGCTAGGCGGTTTTGTAATTTATGCGTAGGGTCAAAAGGTATGGGTTCCGCGCCTGATGTAGTTATATAATCAGTTAACATAGCATCATATTGATTATCTGGCATAATCACAATCTTCTTTGTTTTATCTTCACGTGTACAAGTTAAGTTGTCTTTTAACCACATTCTCATGCGCTCTACTTTCAAGTACATAAGTCGCTTTTCAACAGCTTTATGAGTTCTTTGTTGTCTACTATATGTAATAGCATAATTCATTCTTAAACACTGTCCATCCTCATACTATAAATGGGTAAACAGAGGTTCAACAGAGGGGGCCATATCTAGAAGCTGGCATGGTTTATTGACTGCACAGGAGGGCCCCATGGTGAGTATATCTTGCCTGTATGGTGGGATGGATACATCTCCTATGATAGTTGTTGTCAGAGATAGCAGGAGTCTATTAAGCTTATGTTTGACTTGGTTCTTGATGATCCATGTAAGCTTCTTAATATAAATCGGCCTTAATGATATCCGATAACGTTGTACTCTAACTTCTACATCATGTAACTGAGGCTCTGATATATTAGATTCAAGGAGAGACCGATGTATAATATCACAATGGCATCGTAACTTAAAGTACCTACGTCTGGTGTCCAAGATGGCAAACTTCAAACATCTCTTCTTCACTTGTCTTATTAAGTTGGGGCTATTAATTGGCAAGCAAATATGGTGCATCAACATAGGAAACACAGAGTTGATATGACATTGTTGTAGAAAGAATACAGATTCATGAGTTCTAGCTTGCTTCTTACTTTGATTAAGATATTTAGATAACAACATAATGATAGCTGGCACAGCTTAATCTCACCAACAATATAAATATCAAGGGAACTTCCACTTGGAGACATAAATATAAGACAGTTACTAGCACAACATTTAAAGTGGAAAAAGGAACACACAATCACAGTAGCGCTTTCAACTTTAATAAGTCATCATCAGCACATATATTAGACAACAACGAACTCATAAAGCTGTTGAAAAGCGACTTATGTACTTGAAAGTAGAGCGCATGAGAATGTGGTTAAAAGACAACTTAACTTGTACACGTGAAGATAAAACAAAGAAGATTGTGATTATTCCAGATAATCAATATGATGCTATGTTAACTGATTATATAACTACATCAGGCGCGGAACCCATATCTTTTGACCCTACGCATAAATTACAAAACAGCCTAGCCATGTTATTATGCAAGAAAGATTTCCCACCATGCTGGAGATGTAAGCTTTTACCTAACCCTGCTTGCCCACCTCTATATGCATACATTAAGACGCATAAGCACCCTATTGCTATCTGCATCATAGTTGATAAAACTATGTCACCTTTGACCCCATTTGAAAAGAAATTAGCAGCTTGATGTAACCAATTTTTACTATCTTATCCCCTTACTATATCATCAGCACTACATTTTATTCAAAAATTTTAGTTATAATCTAGAAGAGGATGATACTATGATAGTAGCAGATTATGTCAGTCTATTCCCATCGATTTTGTTTGAACCAAAGCCAGCTTGTTTGTGCCTCTGTCGTTTTTTATTAGAACATACGATTAGTTTAAATGTTTTTGCTGCTATGTTAAGGGATATTTCCCACTTCTTAGTTTACAACTCATTCTTCACTCAGAAAGATCGTTATTATAGACAGACAAGAGGTGTCTTCATTGGTGCCCCTATGGCTGGAATCATAGCTGAATTGGTAGTAAGGAATTCTGAAGAACAAATTTCTTCGACTTTATTTGCTATTATTAGGTTCTTTAGAAGGTACGTAGATGATATTGTAAGGATCGAAAAAAGATCCAAGTTTTTACCTGTTGGCTGTTGAGAGGTGTGGCCGTCTGGTCGGTGTGTCCGCCATATTGTTTTGCCGTACGGAGCAAAGACTGAATTTTTTCTACAGAATTGAACTTTAAATGATGATAGTGGTTTTTTATTTTTATCTTATTTTTCTGTATCTAAAATTAACTTAATGTATTTTGACTTTTTTGAAATGTATTGGCAATTTTGAAAATGCAAATTTTGAACATGCGCACATTATGTAAAAAAGTTAGCGACGTCATTGAGGTTACAAAAAACAGGTGATGTTTTACTCTGGGCAGTTCTCCTTCACAACCGCTTTGGATGTTTTGTGTAGTTGTTGTGCAAGTGGTCTGGAAATTAATGTACTGTCTTGACTATTCGTTTGTGAACATTGTGCTGTTTTGTGGACTTTTTGTTTCTGAAGCTGGAAAAGAAGGAAGTCACAACAATAGAAAGTTGGTTAACATTTTTATTTTTGTACTAAAGTTTGTACATTGGACCAGTGGGTCAAGTTTTCATAAAAATAAAGAGTACGAACTGAACATTCACTTAAAACTTTATATGGACCGTCGTCACCGGTAGGCTTGGGGTCGGGGTCCCCGAATCTTGATAATATATTCATAATATGTAAAAGTTC
>AYEL01058629.1:0-12490 GCA_000484575.1 Olivierus martensii
AACGATAAGCATTTTCTAATAATGAATCAGAGATTGTTGAAACTCTATTTGGTATAAGAAAAAATAAAATTGAAAATATGTGGATGAAGTATAAATTAAATATAAAAACGGCAAACTCTACTTACAGACTTCTTTTCAAATGGACAGTTCTCATGTTGAAAGCACTGACAGACTGCAGTGTGTATTTAACATTTTTGAGTTTTTTATTTAAAATAATAAAGGTTTTCAATTTGATTTGAATAAAGGTTTGCATTGACATGAAAATTTAGTGTTTAGTATGTTTAGAAAAAATTTTGATTTTATGAATCTCTCTGTTGGACACCTCTCTAAGTTGAACACGTTTTGAAGGAACCAAAAGTGTCAAACATAGAGAGGTTTCACTGTACTTGTGTGCTTTCTTAAAAAATCCGTATATAAAAATTATAACAACATTTTATTGTACTGGTAATTTTCGGGTTAAACCTTTCTACAAGGCAATACAGACCAACACAATGGAGTGGGCCATTTCTTCACGTCCTATTACATACACATTGTCGACACACTGTTGCCACACTAATATAAACATCCATTCTTTAGTAAAATTATAGACACACTGTCGTCGCACTAATATAAACATCCATTCTTTAGTAAAATTATAAGTAAATATCATCGCTGATAAATAATACATAATAATACTGTATTCGACAACACTAGCATGATGGCATAACAATACTGTATTCGGCAACACTTGCGTGATGAGAATCAGTTATCTATCGTCATACTGTATTCGACAACACTAGCGTGATGAGAATCGGTTATCTGCAATACTGTATTCAGCAACACTAGTGTGATGAGAGTCAGTTATCTATTGCACTAAGTATTTTCAACACTAGCATGATGAGAATCAATTATCTATCGTCTTGAGTCTGGCAAATGTGCGTTTACTTGAGTTTACCATTACTGTACCTAACGATATTCATTTACAGTGTCGATTTTATTTAAAATTTTTAAATATTTGCAAGATGCCAAGAAATGAAATTGTAAAATTTATCGTGTATGTATTATTTTTTTAGAAGAAAAATGATTTTGCACTTTCAGGTAAAATTGCTTTGCTGGATAAAATTAAAAGCCAGCCATTTAGATTTTACACTTTCAAGTAAAATTGTTTTGCTAGATAAAATTAAAAAATGATTTTGCACTTTCAGGTAAAATTGCTTTGCTGGATAAAATTAAAAGCCAGCCATTTATTCTTGAATAAAATTGCTTTGCTGGATAAAATTAAAAGCCACCGTAGACTCGTTGAAATAAACCAAACTCAAAAACTGCTTTGCTGGATAAAATTAAAAGCCAGCCTTTTAATACAAGCCATCGATTCATTGCTGAATAAAATTAGAAGCCAGCCATTTAATACAAGCTATCGTAGATTCCTGAATATTTGCCAAGATGCCAAGAAATGATTTTACACTTTCAAGTAAAATTGCTGGGCTGGATAAAATTAAAAAAGCACTATTTAAAATAAAGCTATCGTAGACTCGCTGATATAACTGGTGTACCAAAATCAAAAGGCCGTTGTAGACCACTGGTATAACTGGTATACCAAAATTTATCATAGCGCTTCTCCTACACAGACTTACTGATACAACTGGTGTATCAAAATCAAAAGACTACACTTGACTAGTAATCTGTAATTATAATCTGTAATCATGGTAGACTGGTAAAGTTTGTAATTGGTGTATCAAAATCTACCATAGCACGTCTCTAACAAGAAGAAAATCAAGTGCGTGTGGAGTGGGCATTACAGAAAGAAATTCCAGGAACATCTAAAAGAAAGCATAATGGAATGAATCCAGAAGTCGAAGAAGCATTAAATGAATGGTTTTCTATAGTTAGTAGGCGAGACGTGAATATCAGCAGCCCAGTGCTGAAGACGAAGTCAGAGGAGATCGCTAAAAAGTTAATAATTAGGTAAATATTTTAATAAAGCATTAAAATAGGTACCTAATTATTATTTTTTACCTTTTATTTATTTACTACATTATTACATATTTTATTTTAGAATTTATTATCAGTTCATTTAATTGGGGCAGCTACTTAATTGGGCCAAAATGGCTTAGTCCCAATGTGTCCCAATTAATTCACTGTATATTTAATTAATTAAACTTAAATTATTAACATTTCTATTAATTAATTTAATAATTTTTAAATGAATTTAATCAACTTGCCAAATTTAACCCTTGAGATACACAACGGAAATTTTAATTCGAAATAAATTTAGATAAACTATACAAATTACTAAGCCAATGAGTGGCACCATCTATTAATTATAAATTAATAGATACACAATGGAAATTTTTGTATCTATTAATTTATAATTAATAGATGGCACCACTCATTGGCTTAGTAATTTGTATAGTTTATCTAAATTTATTTTGATTTAAAATTTCCGTTGTGTATCTCAAGGGTTAAATTTGGCAAGTTGATTAGATTCATTTGGATTATAACTCCCTTGAAGTTTGAATTGTATGTTTGTGTAATAATTTTTATATGTATATTAGCAAAGTGTGCTTGGCATAGTCTGAAAACACACAAGATATTGTAGAACCTTGATATCTTGAATCTCATGTGAACAAAAAAAAATTTTGATGTAAAGAGTTTTCAAGATATCAAGGTTCAATTTTAAATAAAAATTTTTATGTCAATAATATATACTGTATATGACACCCTTTTTCTTTTTCCATAAAAATTAGCAAGGTTAATACTCCTACATCTTATAAACCAAAGGTTGAAAATACACTGAAATAAATATGATCATATTAGCAAAAACCTATCAATAATTAAAAGTGAAACTTAGAAAATGAAACTACTGTAGTCTCTCCATAATCCGACACATATGGTTCCAGGGATTGTCGGATTATTGGATGTTCAATGAAAAAAAATGGAATTACACAAATGAATATGCTCCATTTATTAAGACTTTCCTGTCACTGCTCTTATGTTCAAATCTTTCACAAACTCTTAATTTTATCCTGATTTTTTTAATATCATAAATGGTGGCTCACCCCTCAATTTTATCCCAATTTTTTTTTAATGTCATAAATGGTGGCTTGTTCAATTCTAAATTTTATCGCGATTTTTTTTAATGTCATAAATGGTGGCTTGTACAATACCATAAAACAAAGCTAAATCACTAAACTTTTCTCCCAAGTCAAGTTTCTTAATTATTTCTGCCTTTTCAACCACAGTCAATATATATTTTCATTTTTCACTTTTCTGATTTGTGACATTATGTAAAGATAAATAACAAATACTATTTTACAGTAACTAGTATACTGAACTTAAAAAATAGTCTGATTATAAACGAACAAATAGTGACTGACAATTTGTTTTATATCATTTTTTCTCTCTCATGTGAGCAAGTTGTGACCATGGTTGTGACATGAAAATTTCACGTGGATGGCGCAATGTTTCACAGTGTGTCAGACTACTGGAGGTGTCAGACTGGCGAAGGGCCAGACTACAGAGAGTCAACTGTATTGTACAACATGTTCAGAATTACAAGCATGTACAAAAAAAGTTCCTGTTCCGTTTTTTGTAGCACATTTATGTTCTTTGTTAAGTTTAAATCCTTGGTTTAGACTCTGAAAGTGAGGGAAAATTTGTAAGTATTTTTAATTCCTCTTGCACAAAAACTATAAACTAATTTGAGATAGCAAGGTTTTTGAAGAAAATACTTCGAGATAACTATTGAAATTACATTGGTTTAATGCCAAAAGTACACGGAAAAAAATTTTTTTTTACATATCAAGAGTTTCGAGATAACAAGGTTACACTGTATTAGGAAAAACTTGATTTTAATTATTTGAATGTTGATTTCTTCTATAGTTTCAATCATTCAATTGTTCTTTAATACAACTCTCATAATTTCCAGAAGGTTCTTGAACTTATGAGGCTGTGAATGTCTTTTTGCTCTTCAATTTGAAAAAAATTTACTTGGAGGAATATTGAAATTCATAATGCTGTGATATTGTGTTATTGATATTCATTATATTGTCCACAGGAGAAATTTTTTTTATTGGAAAATTATTTTATGCATCAATTTCATTTGTTGTTTCAAATCTCAGTTTATATCATCATCAGACTAATTGAATTAGAATATAATTCAATTAGTCAGATTTCTACCATAATTGGTAGAAATTATTTGTTCCTTCTGAATATGTAGTGTGTAAAATCATGAGATCATTTATCAATATTATGTCACAATTATTGGTATGCTTACATGACATCTTCTATTTGTCACAGAATTTAGTGATAACATCAATAAATTCAAACAAATTCATTTTGCCATATAATTTATTAATTACAGCATTTTGGAAAACCATTGGCTTTTGTGTTCAATTTTAATGTAGCTTTAATAAGAGTATTAGGCTATGATGATGTCATCATAGTGTTGATGTGATACCATTGTACATTGATACATTATATTGTGATGACATCGTCATCATGACCTAATACGATTGATTTTAGTCAATAAACAGATTGCACATAGTCCATTTATTGACAAAATTGTTAAATTCTTTGAAATTTTTTGATTGTAATTGTATAACAATAGTTGTTCTAAATTATCACTAAATAGGCCAATTTAAGTTGAACAGTCATAGAGAATCATACCAAGTTTGGCAGTTGTAACTTCTACTATTTAGGAGATTACTCAACAAAAATATACAAACCAACAACTGAAAATATATACACATTGTATACAACTTACAATGGTGCTGTCATCAATAAATTTTGTGATTGGTCAATGCAATTGAAAAAAGGTTCAAATCCCTGACCAATGGTCTGATATACAAAAAGCATATTTTTTACGTCTGGTTCTTGTACAGGTAGGCCTCGATTAGTGCGAATAATTGGTTCTTGCTTTGTGAGATTCTGGCCATTGCTTTTGCAATTTTTTTTCAATGAACGTGATTGCTAAATTGCTTAACTGATCATCAAGCATTCTGTTACGTAAATACAATTTAATAAAATAAGACTGGTTTGTGCTTAAAACTCGCACTAATCGAATATTTTCTCTCACTAACCGAAAAACGGTATCAATTTTATTAGTCGCACTAATCGAATTTGCACTATTCGAAGTCGCACTAATCGAGGCCCTACCTATATTTTGTGTTTGTTAAGTTTACTACAGTAAAGTGGTATGTAATAATAATTATTGGTAGTGGACAATCCATAAATTTTGGACATTTATATAATATTATCAAAGTGTGCTTAGCATTGCCTGAACATAGTTTGAACCTTCTGGAAATTATGAGGGTTGTATTAAAGAACAACTGAAACTGTAGATGAAATCAATATGGAAATAATCAAACCAAGTTTTTCCTAATATACTATATAGGGTGAAGAAAAACTTCATTGTAAAGTTTTGCATACCTATAACGGGCATCAAAACAAGTTGAAAATGTCAATGAACGGTATGGCCCAAATGGCACTGTTTTTGAGTTAGAACCCTTTAAAGCGAGCCAATCCCAATTGAGAGCAACACAACACATGGCAATGATGTTTTGCATGCTCAGTTGTGACAAAATTGACATTTTCAACTTTTTTGATGACCCTGTCAGTACCCAAAACGTTATGATGAAGTTTTTTCTTCACCCTGTATATGTTTTCAAACTATGCCCAGGCAATGCCAGGATGCCAGGCACACTTTGTTAGTATACTATAAACAGATATATATATATATATATATATATATACAGTAAAATCTCGATTTTACGGACTATAGGGGGCAAGACTAGTCCGTAAAATCGAAGTAAAATTTTTTTTATAAACATTAATTAGCATTTTCAACATACCTTAATGTGACTTATGCCTAAAAACTTACCTAAATATTAAATTTAGGTAAGTTGTTAAAATAAAAATGACGCATTATGCAATAAATGAGTGCTTTATTTTACATGCAATGCAATACTGTAGACAGTATGCAAATATTGTATTAATATTATTTATTTTATTTTTTGGGATGGTGTCCGATAAAATTGAGGTTTTACTGTATTTTCGAAGTATGTTTTTATTAAACATCAGTCCATAAAATCGAGGTCCATAAAATCGAGGTTTTACTGTGTATATATATATATATATATAATATTGTAAAATATTCCTTAATATGCAAACAACACTAAAATATTAATATACATTAAAATATATATTAAAACATAAATAAAAACAGTTTTTATTTTTGAATAATGACTTAACAGTTTGAGATATTATTTTCCAATACAGAAGGCAGTTTATAGATTATGTACATTAATTAACTATTTCAATTATCATAGATTATTTATTCCTTGCATACCACTTTCATGACTTAGGATGCTCTTCTGGCATGCTATCATTTATTACTCATTACCTTTCACTTTTCTTTTTTTCTCTAATGCATCTGCAATATTTTCATATCATAACACTACTTTCTATGAATATATTTGTACTCTATCCACTGGATACACATATTGTCTTCACATGCTCTGATTTCTAAGGCTGTATCCTGTTTTCCTAAATTTATACTAGCTTAATGTTCAGTTAGTCTAATTCCCAAATTTCTTGCTGTTCTTCCTTTGTGTAATTATAAATTAGAATAGTGTAAATCCGACATCTTCCTAGGATTCCAGGGATCTTTATCATTACTTAACATTGAAAATATGGTCTGTTTTCTTCCATAGGCTATCTTTCTCCTTCTCTCTTTAGCAACTTTTCTTATTAGTATAATACAATAGATGGTCATAAATCATATTACATTCTTCTTGAATTCAAGATGGCCTCTATGAAAAGTGGAAACATATTATACATTAATAAAAAGTGTTTTTCTGCTTTATGAGCTTACAGGGGGAGTGCCAAACATGGCTCCCTCTGATTTTGCCAATTTTTACATATGTTGTAATATTACCCTCCCACAAACCCATGGTAAAGTAATACAATGCAACTCTCAAGCATTCCCGTAAAAAAGGGGTTTAAAGTTTTCTTTGTTGTTTATATACCGATTAATATTAGCATTTTAATAAGTACCACTGTAGCGTGATGAGGTCAATGTTCAATTAATGGAAGGTTTTATCAGAAAGTTGCGGTTTTGAATCTCGTCTTTTTAATAATTTTTTTTTTTATTATTGAAACCGAAATGGGATTATTGTATAATGTATTTTTATTAATGAAAAATTATTATTTTGTGATTATTTAATTTTTTGTTATGCCTTTTAAAATTTCTATCACAAATATTAAATACACAAGTAAAGGAGTGTAATTAATAAATACATTTTTACACAAAATATTCATTTTAATTAACAAATACAGATATTATTATTATTCCTCATCAAAAACTATCTCAATCTCTATGGCCAATGTGCATCTATTCGGGTGATACCTTGGGTGATACTCACCATAAAAGCATTCAAAATAGAATATTATTTTACAATGTGCACATTTATTAATTAAAATTTGTTGCTCTTCCACTAATTAAATGCCTCTGTATTTAAATCATGATTCATGTCAAAGTTGATTGAAGACAAACCTTTATTTTTAAATGTCAATAAAATATGTTTCTCTATTTCAATAATGAAAACATTATGTTTGTAGAAATATAGGCTTATAAAAATATAGGCTTTCGGTTAACTTTTTTAAGTTCTGCTACTGCAGAACTTAAAAAAGTTAATTAAAAGTTAAAACTTACCGATTGATATTAACATTTTAAAAACTTTGTTAAAATGTTAATATCAATTGGTATATAAACAACATAGAAAACTTTAAACTCCTTTTTTACGGGAATGCTTGAGAGTTGCATCATATTACTTTATCACGGGTTTGTGGGAGGGTATATTACAACATATGTAAAAATCGGCAAAATCGGAGGGGGCCATGTTTGGCACTCCCCTTGTTAGATTTATTTATTTAGGCTAATCATAATTTTATTGACTTCATATATTGCATAAATAGTTATTTTACTATATTCAATAAAAAGTCAAAATTTTATTTATAAAAAATATATTATAGATTACAGTCATACTAACACACAAATTTTATCAAATCTTCATTGCATATATAAATATACTTTAATAATTGAATTTCAGATTGAAGCAGCACTTGTATTGAGGAAGAAAATGGAGTTATTGCAGAAGTACACAAGTGAAACATTGCAAGAAGAAGCAGAAGAAGTCAAACAGTTGCTTGGTATTTGATACATTTCATCATAAATAACACAAAAATATTTTTATGCAGTTTTTTTACTTCATTGTAAATATATTTCATGAAAACTTTTAGAAGAAAAACATGTTTTAAAAAAACATGTTTATCTTATTAAAATGTAATTAAGACTGATTTTTAATAAAAAGAATTACTGTTTCAATATTATGGGCCAGTTAATCTAATAATTTTTGTTATAATTTATCTAAAATATTGTATTTATTTTTTCTTGATATAAACAATTCAATTTGTTTAAAAAAAATTATATAGTTTAAAAAAATATATACACAATATTTAAATATGTACTGTGAAAATAAAAATTCATATTAGTGGGCCTGAAAATTGTTTCAATTTTATGATATTTGCATAAGCAAATATTATAAAATATACATTTTGTGATGCAAAATGAAAATTTGCTTTGTTTTATTTAGTTTAATCATAAAACAGAATGAGAAAAAAAATAAAATTAATAATTTTTGATATACAGGTAAGCCTCAATTAGTGCGAATAATGGGTTCCATGAATTTCTCACACCATTCAAATTCACACTAATCAAAGTATTAACTATATGTAAAATATGATAATTGGTTCTTGCTTTGTAAGGTTCCGGCCATTAGCCAACCTCACGATGAATAACCACAATACTAACAATTCCAGCCATTAGCTAACTTGACAATGAATAACCACAATACTAACTGTTTAAGAAATATTTATTTTCATACAATGAATAACCACAATACTAACTGTTTAAAAAATATTTATTTTCATATTTTACATCGGTGTTCATCATCTAAATTAATAATTTACCAGGAATTTTATCTCATACCATCATCAAACCAACTGCCAAATCGAAACCAAAAGAGCCATCTAAATTAATAACTTACCAGGATTGTGTCTCAAACCATTATCAAACCAACTGTCAAATTGAAACCAAAATAGCGAATCAAAAGTAGAAATTGAGCCCCGCCTGACCGCCAATTCTGGGTCGAGAATTGAGTGGATAGTCTGATTGCATTGCAGCTTTATCGAATCAGTAAATTAGTTCCAGATAGAACTAGTTAGCTTAGTTAATGAACCAATGAGAAATTTTTAACAAGTTTTCTATTTGTTTACTTAGCAGAATATGACAGCAAATGATAACAAAAGAAATTTTTTCACAAGTTTTATTTTAAATAAAGAAATCTAAAAGATAACAAAAACAAATTTTTTTTCACAAGTTTTATTTTAAATAAAATCAAGTGATAAACAGAATTTTTTTCACAAGTTTTATTTTAAAGAAAGAAATCAGGTAATACAAATTTTTTTCAAAAGTTTTATTTTAAATAAAGAAATCAGGTAATAAACAAAATTTTTTCACAAGTTTTATTTTAAATAAAGAAATCAGGTAATAAACTATTTTTCACAAATTTTATTTTAAATAAAGAAATCAGATAATAAACAAAACAAAATAAATAATAAAGGTAGCACAGCAATATAATAGGCAAATAAATTTGTAAAGATATCCTTATTTTTTTCCACAAGTTTTATTTTAAATAAAGAAATCAGGTAATAAACAAACAAAATAAATAATAAAGGTAGCACAGCAATATAATAGGCAAATAAATTTGTAAAGATATCCTTCCGATAGCACAGCAATATAATGGGCAAATAATTTTGTAAAGATATCCTTATTTAAAAATGGCACAGCGATATAATAGGCAAATAATTTTGTAATGATATCTTTATTTAAAAAAATTTAACAAAAAACAATATAATAGGCAAATAATTTTGTAAAGATATCCTTATTTAAAAAAGGCAAAAATAATAGCTAACGACAAAAAAGCCCATCTTTCTGGTGTTTCACCCCTTCAAAGCCAAGTGACTGTTCTTGAACTGCTCCTGGTTCGGTTTTACTAACCGAAAATTAACATTAATTTGTTAATTGACATCATAAAAGGGGGACGGACCTTTGTTAGTAAGACTGGTCTATGCTTACAACTCGCATTAATCGAATATTTGCTCGCACTAAGTGAAAAACAGTATCATTTTTATAAGTTGCACTAATCGAATATCGCATTATTCGAATTCGCACTAATCAAGGCCTACCTGTATAGATATTATTTATAATTGCCAAAATTTTTGTTTTAAAGAAAAAACAACTTGATATCATCAAATATAGTAAACTAGATTACAACAAACAATTCTCAGTTATTAAAGAGAATTATTTGTTGCAAACTTTTTCCTTATATCGGACTACATAGAAATATTCATATTCCACCATGGTAAAGGAGAATTCATTTTGCAAACTGTAATCAAACAATAATGTTCCCACTATTGATTCACAATAATGAAACATATTGTTACATTCTTAATGTTACAATTAATGATATATTTTGATAAAAAAATTGTAAGATCAAAGATATATCTTAAATTCTAAAGCTAAAAGTAAATGGATCATAATATTTAAAAAACAACTACTGTTAAGCAGAATAATCGTTTGATTTCCAAAATAATTTTGTCTATACTGGGATCAACAATAATTTTTTAATGCTACAATTAAGCTAAATATTAAGCCCTATGGCTTAATATTTAGTTTTTGGAATAAAATAAGATTTCCCTTTATCACAATTATCTTGATATACACATCTTTTTATTTCACCTAAAAGGATCAAACTTGATAATTGTAATCAAAATAAAATAAATCAGTTAAAAATGATAAAATATATGTAATATTCTAGGACAAAGGTTTTACACATTCAATAATATAGCTTTGTTATTTCATTCAATTTTTATCTATCTCAGGAATGGCAAACCGCGGGCCGCATGTGACCTCGGAACTACTTAATGTGGCCCTCCAACTAATAGCTATAATGCCAAAAATTTTATCGATGAGCTTAATCATAGCAACAGAAAAAACAACACACAATTTTCAAAGGAAAAAATAAAATATAAACCAAATCAAAACTAGCCAATTATAGCCCAAATTTTTAAAATTTTATTGTAATAAAATATTCTGGCTATAATTCGGCTAGTTTTGGTTTGATTTGTCTCAATGCTCAGTGTTTGTATTTACAATAATAACCATGAATTATAAGTCATTTGCAACCATCTCAAGACATGACTAATCAATGTTATAAGTTTCTCCTTCACAAATTCCTTTGGTTAATCTTCTAAAACTTAAATAAAATTTAAGATTTTACTTCAAACAATAATCAAAAAGTGTTAATCTTCTAAAATTTAAATAAAATTTAAAATTTTACTTCAAACAATAATCAAAAAGTGTCCTTATTAGAAACAGTTGTTCAAGATACAAGATAGAGAGGTGTCCAGGAGATGTAGAAGTTTGGACATACAGTAAAAAATGGGCAATTTTTCGGGTTTCAGGAAAGTCGTAACATAGAGAGGTGTCCATCTTAACAGGTTTTACTGTAGTAGAGATACACAATAGTCAGACAGCCAACATCATGGTTATCTTATAAGCTTCCTTTTCCTTGAGAAAGCAGGCTAATTTTTTTAAGCATTAGCAATACAGTGGATTCTACTTAATTGGGGCAGCCGTGTAATTGGGCCAAATCTCAAAGAACAGAAATCAAACTAATAAACTAATACATAATTTAAATGCTTAATTTGGACAGCTTTTCACTTATTTGGGACAATAGCAGAAAAGGAATTTTCAATTTTTGATATATTTTAGGAGGAAGTATGGCAACACTATGTACACTAATACTTGTTGTGTGCTTTCTTAGAAGTATGGCTATACATACATACACTAATCTTTGCCAAGATATCAAGAAATAGAAAAGGAATTTTCAATTTTTGATATATTTTAGGGATTTTTCAAAAGCATGGCGACACTACGTACACTAATACAGTAAAACCTGTCAAGTTGGACACCTCTCTATGTTGAACGACTTTCCTTGGAACCGGACAAAAGCCTATATTTTACTACATGTCCAAACTTCTATATCCTGGACACCTCTCTATCTTGTATCTTGAACAACTGTTTCTAATAAGGACACTTTTTGATTATTGTTTGAAGTAAAATCTTAAATTTTATTTAAGTTTTAGAAGATTAACCAAAGGAATTTGTGAAGGAGAAACTTATAACATTGATTAGTCATGTCTTGAGATGGTTGCAAATGACTTATAATTCATGGTTATTATTGTAAATACAAACACTGAGCATTGAGACAAATCAAACCAAAACTAGCCGAATTATAGCCAGAATATTTTATTACAATAAAATTTTAAAAATTTGGGCTATAATTGGCTAGTTTTGATTTGGTTTATATTTTATTTTTTTCTTTGA